>JAQQPU010007346.1:0-25346 GCA_029168905.1 Artemia sp. Kazakhstan ARC1039 | reverse complement strand
ATGCAGGTTTTGATTTTGGCTCACAGTACATGAATAATAAAAAAAAAATTAGCATATCAATTTTAGTTTTATTTTGTTAAATGGCTTTCTCGAAAGTTGTTAAATTTTATTTACGAATGTTTTATTAGTAATAAATATACGTAACTTACGTAACGAACTTCTGTATTCATATATTTTAATACGTATATTAGGGGGTTCACCCCCTAGTCAATACCTCGCTCTTTACGCTAAAGTTCGAATTTAGTTCCAATTCTTTTAGTCACAAAGGCCGTTAAATAGAATAAACAGCTCTTATGAAAGTACTAAAAAATCTTTGGCTTAAAGAGCGAGGTATCGGCTAGGGGGCGAACCCAATCATATACGTAATAATTTCTGTTCGTTTTAAGTTTTGATGTTGCTCCTTACTTTCAGTTGACAAACTTGTTTTTTTTTATTTAATTTATGATCGGTTTTTAAATAATGCTGGGAAATCCGGCACACCCTTCATAGCAATAACCCTTCCCCCATGGAAAGATCCTCCCACATAACCCCCGCCACCCCTCACTACCAGAAAACATCCCCCTGAAAACGTCTGTATACTTCCAAATAACCAATACTATATTTAAACATTGGGTAAAGTTCATAACTTTCAGCCCCCCCCGGGGGGGGGGGGCTTTGGGAGATTAAGTCATCCTAAAAGACATATTTATTATATTTTTGACCATGCTGAACAAAATGGCTATCTCAAAATTTTGATCGGGTGACTTTGGAAAAAATAAGCGTGGGAGGGGGCCTAGTTGCCCTCCATTTTTTGGTCACTTTAAAAGGGCACTAGAACTTTTAATTTTCTTTCGAATGAGCCCTCCCACGATATTCTAGCACCACTGGGTCGATACGATCACCCCTGGTGAAAAAAAAAACAACAAATACACGCATCCGTGATCTTTCTTCTGGCAAAAAATACAAAATTCCAAATTTTTGCAGATAGGAGCTTGAAACCTCTACAGTGGGGTGCTTTGATACGCTGAATCTGATGGTGTGATTTTCATTAAGGTTCCATAACTTTTAGAGGGTGTTTTCCCCTTTGTTCTAAAATCATGCAAATTTTCTCAGGCGCGTTACTTTTGATGGGTAACTGAACTTGATAAAACTTATATATTTGAAATCAGCATTAAAATCTGATTCTTTTGATGTGTCTATTGGTATAAAAATTCTGTTTTTTAGAGTTTGGGTTACTTTTGAGCCGGGTCGCCCCTTACTTACAATTCGTTACCACGAACTGTTTGAAATAATAAACCGATATAATAAAATCTCGTTATCTAAACAGAAATTACAAACTGAACTTGAAACTACGAACAACAAAAAGTATTCATCGATAACCTTCAATGGATTTTGTAAATATTACAGTCTTTGACAGGGAGGGAGTTATTCAGCATGGGATATGAATGGATAAACGCAGGTTGTTCCTTAAGGGGGATGATCCAGATACTTCATTTGAAAGAGCGTGACGGATACTTTAAAAAGCAAACTCAATCTTTTATATTTCACTGTAAGGCATTCAGAACAATCTTAGAGGAACCCCTTTCTGCAAGTTTCAAAAGTCTTAACATAATGGTCTCAAAAAAAAAAAAAACATTAAAAGCACTTTGACCCTATATTCCACACTAAAAATAAGGACATACCTGAAATACTACATCATAAATTCCAACTTTATAAGTGTTATCTCTTGTATCCTCTTGAAACATTTCTAAATGATCGTAACTTAGTAATCACAAACAAATCTATAATTTGCCATTTTAGAAGCGTGTTATATTTGGCACGGTTCTGAATATATTCATAAACTTCATGACCATAAAGTAAATTATGCATACTTTGTAAAACCACAGTTTTCAGCAAACACTATCAAAATACCTCCGAAGGTAAAAGAAGTTACCTTCTTCTTTTAAGCAGTGGCACATACGGAAAGGAGTGACCGACTTGTCTCCACAAATTGGAAAAAAAAAATACCTACATTCAACAGAAATAAATACGGATGGTTTACATTCGATTGCGCAATGTAACAAATTGAATAATTTATGCAAACAATATTATTGAATGTACCTTTAAATGCAAACCCAATAGATTTGCGCAACTTTTGATGGGTAGGACTAAACTTGATGAAACTTATATATTTGAAATCAGCATTAAAATCTGATTCTTTTCATGTATCTATTGGTATCAAAATCCCGTTTTCTAGAGTTTCGGTTACCATTGAGCCGGGTCACTCCTTACTTACAGTTCGTTACCACGAACTGTTTGATGCTTGCCATAGTTTGGCTCGTCACGACTACCTACAGTCGGGAACTCCCACGCCAGGAGTGCTGAAAAGAGAGCTTTGATCGAATGACTCTCAATTAAGGTTATCCCCAAAGAGCTTACTCTAAGTGGAAGACAGTGACACTCAGGCGTTATCTTGACAAAGATGCTGTGCTATCGAGGTCATAGAGAGTCACTGCTGTCGAATTTGGCTCTATTCATGCACTATTTGGCTCTCGTCATGAAGAGCCAAATAGTGCTATAGCATAATCCGAGGATCAGAGCTAACTTGACAGCATATACTCAGTCTATTTCTGGCAATCTTGTCTACATCACCTATTTCAAAATTTACCATGCATCCCCTTCGGCCGTGGCATGAACAGCCTTTTTGACCCTGGCGTAAAGAAAAAAATCGCGAGATATACAAAGATGAGCGGCATCAAACCTTTAGGGTATAAGCGCAAACGAATCTCCATAAAAAGAGAGGGACAAAGAAAAAAAAAAGTCACTTCGAGAGCACAAAAACCGATTTCGAATCTTTGCACCAAAAATATAAGTGATGAGATTATGTAGTGGTGTATCAATCCTAAAAAAAAAAAAAAAAAATGGAAACCTTTTTCTTCTTTTGAACATTTCCTAATTCTAAGGTTTCATAACGTATGAAACCAAGAAAGGAAAACATATAATAAATAGAAAATCAAATCAAATAGGAGAGAAAACGAGGATTTTATTTTTCATTTAATATATCCTTTCCTTTCTTGGTTTCATACGTCATGTACAGCCAGTGTGGTCTTAGAAAGTATTTATGGTTTCATAAACTCCAGCCTTCTTCATTCATTCACAAAAAAAAAACAATTCTTAGACTCTATTGAACATTATATTTTTGATTTTTTTTTTCATTCTAAGACTGACGAGTGTATTATCGCTCCTCCAGTATCATCAACGATTGAAACTGGATTCGGATATACTTACTTAGAGGAAAAAACAACAACAAAAAGCAACAACAAAATTCAATACAAATTTATCAAAAATAATTATCAAGGACATAGAACATGTATAAAAATTTAGATATAAAGCATGAAGTGGGCAAAAAAGAAAAGGAGTAAGATAAATATCCAAGACTTGCCTCTATTTTTGGATTTCGATCAGAGACCAAGATTTGTGCGCTAAACGTCACAACAATTCCCAATCACAACAATTCCCAATCACAACAATTCTTGAGACTGACCTAGAAAGCAGTGATTGTTAGTACATCAGTGTACATAACTAAATTTTGTTAAACTTGGTTTCTTCAAACAATAACCCAAAACACCATTCATTGGGAATTATTGTGTGAACAAAGCCAAAAATCAGTACCTCTAGCCAAGCACACGCAGAAGAAACAAGGTACTATCCCCCCCCCCACATCTACAGATTTCCTCTATATTTTCGTATAATTTCTATTTGTTGAAAAAAAAAATCGAATTTGGAAACACTGACTCCCTCTCTTTGAAAAAATCCTGTGAATACACATGCCTCCAACATTTCTGAAGTGCGGGCTTTAGCCTTCATTTTTTAATCTAGCTTCACGTGAAATAATCTTTGAAAGCAAAATATAATGACATTCTTGGGGGGAAAATAATAGCAAAATATTCTTACCTTACTATAGAGCAAATTGAAACTATAACATATTTTTATCATTAGTTAACAGCAGCTCACAAACCATATCACTCGATTATTTGCCACGGGAAGAGGCAGTTCCGTGTAAAAGTGAATATATATCACGTTTTTTATCGGTCTTTAATGCAAGCATCTGATTGTAATTTATAGCTTACACAAAGGGGTACCACCCTAACGACAGGTCAAAAGCCACATACGATTCTCTTACCTTTTAAATAGGCCTTCTTGATATGTATTGGTCATACTAGAGTTAACATAAAAAACGTCTGCTTTTTATATTGCTGTATTTTAAATGCAGAAAAAAAACCCAGATAGTCGAGCTTCGTATATAAGCGTTTGTTATCAATAGACCACAAACTAAAAAAAAAAAAAAAGATTACTATTTTTTTGCTTAGATGACCAAAAACGGAGTATTTTATAATTTCGAACAAGCTGAAATTCACAAATATCACCCTTGCTTCAAGTGATAGGCCTAATAAACCTAATCATTCAAATGTAAACGCTTCTTGGTGTCTAAAAACCATATATAAATGAAAATCAAAACCAAGTCTAGTTCTAAAAAGTCAGAAAGTATAGGTAAAAAAGTTCCAAATTCTGTGCAGATTCAGGAGAATGCTTCGATAGATTATAAAGGGTGAACTGCCTTGTTTCATTTCTATTCTTGATGAATAATCAAAAATGCCCGTTTATTTCTGAATTCCAAACAAAAAAGAATCTATATTTTATTCAATGAACAGGAGTACTCTAATACACTTAAGACTAAAGCAAAATCACGACGAAACTGACAAAAAAAGCCCACAAATTAAGAGGTTATAATTGTAAACGACATTAGCATTTATTCAAATTAAAGGTTAGGTAGAAGGAGGAGGAGGTTCGAAAGAAGGAGTAGGGGCATTCTTAGCAGAGCTTGAATGAGCCAAGTTCATTTGCGCACTAACACCACTTGCACTAGATCCTGTGGCTGACTTTGTTCCAGATATATTAGCTGGATACGACATAGTATTAGAACAAGAGCTATTCAGAGCTTGTACCAAAGGATTAAGGTAGCTAGCAGCTTGCAACTGGGTATAATAATTTTGCAAGTATGCTGCATACTGGTAGGCAGCGTATTGAGATTGAACTTGTAAAATGCTAGAGTCGTCATTTTTTAGAACACTTGAAAGGTTTGATCTGGGTGCTTCAAAGTCTTTAGTTTCATTTTCTGGTTGTTTCCCATAGTTTTCTACCATTTTGAAAAGCGCTTCAACTGCCTCTAGATCTTCTTCATTTTCTGCATTTTCCGAATGATCAAAAGCCAGTAACGCTAACTTTTGCTGAGCCTTTTTCAAAATTTCACATTCAGATTCATCTTCACTAGACTTTGAAGCATCAACCCTTGAAAAATCCGAGGTTTTCATACAAGCACCTACGTCACTAAACTCTTTAGAACCAGAAAAGTGTGTTTTCTTCTTAGAGTCATCTTCTTCGTCTAATAGGCCAAGTCTACTGGCACTGATGCTCAAACTGCTGCTAATTATAGAGTACGAGTCTCCATCATCCTTTTCCCATTCCTTTTCTAGCTGTTCATCCATAGCCTCTGGATCATGTACATCCTGAATATCGTTACAAGGAACACGTTCAGTTATCCACGTACAACACTTTTCGTTTACCGAGTCTACATTGTCTGGAAGTTGAGCATCAGAATCGTCTTTCTTTTCACTTGACGTTGCGGGATCACCCCCGTTTGTTGGAAACTTCAGCATACTAATAAGCTTGTTGCATGCAGAACCAAGATTCTCATAACTTTGAGGAGGTTTAGCTATAATGACGTTATCGGCTGATGAGCCTTTGCTGACTTGGGGATCGGCGGTATTTTTAGTACTTCTAAGGTGTGAACTATTCCCATATTGTTTTGCCCAATCTGATGCACTCTGACTACACAAAGACTTTTCACTACAATGTGGACTTTCTGAATTCTTCACCACTTCAAGTGTCTTTTTTTGTACAGAATCTATATTCCGAGTATCCCTAGAAAAATTATCTTTGGAACCAAAATCTTTAAATTCGATTGAAGATCGACTGGTAAGGTTCGCTTCGGATGCAGCTTCAAGGACAACACATGGATCAAGGAGCAAAGTTTTCCTCATTTTAGTAGGTCTGACATTGTCACACAATGGTTGCTTAATTATGTCTGTTTTCTTATTTTTAGTAATGATTTGAATTAGATTTGAGCTTAACCGTTCATGTGGCTTTTCACTAGCTCTAAACTGTCTATTTGAATCTTTGTCCGGTATTTTTAAATCAGGCTGCAATTCGCGCTCTTTCAACAAAATCTTACTGGATGAAGTTGTAACACTAGCACCTGAATCTTCAATTTTTTCTGGATTTTGGCTTATCCTTTTAAAACTAGTAATCTCTTTACCATCAGTTGGGTTCACACTCTGATTATCTATCGCACGATCAGCAAGTGTGTCACTTTCACAGCGTTTTAAAAGCACTTGTCGTTGTAGTTTATCCTGTTTTTCTTGTGTGTATGGTATATTAAGATATGCAGACAATTTCTCTTCAAGGTAATCAAAGTCATAGTCTTCATAATGCCCATCACCTTCAAGTAAAGACTTCTTTGTGGAATCAAAAAAAGAGTTTTTTGTTTGCTGACCATGCAGTTCAGGTTTAGGGAGTATTGCCAAACGATGGTCAATGTGATCATCACGTAAGTGGGTATTTTTTGGGAATGTCGTATTTAAGGTTATATTGTACAACCCTTTTTCTTTCTTCATATTCTGATCATTTCCAATAAATTTGTGTTTGTCTTTAAGCTGTTCTCCAATAAATCGACTGTTTTCTGGTGGATTTCTGGATTTTTCATAATGTTTCGTAATTTCTGGCAACCCTTTTTCTTTCTTCATATTCTGATCATTTCCAATGAATTTGTGTTTGCCTTTAAGCTGTTCTCCAATAAATCGACTGTTTTCTGGGTGATTTCTGGGTTTTTCGTAATTTTTCATACTACTGAATTCTTTTCTTTTGTTACTATCTGAATGTTTTTCTTTGCCCTTTTCAAAATTTCCTTCCCACAAAGGAGAGACAACATTTACTGGAACACTTTTTGGACTGAATTTTTCTCTTGGAGATTCAGCATCTTTATCAGATTTTAGCAGCTTGTATTCTTTTTTGGACAGTAGGTGTTTCTCTTCTGGTTTACTCAGGATACTTGCCTTGTGACCAATTTTCTTTGGAGTAGGTTCTTTCGGAATTTTGAAAGTTTTGAATTCGTTTGCAGTTCCATAAATCTTACTTAAAGTTTCATCTTCCAACTTTTTTTTTTCTAAACCAATTTTCTCCTTTTTCTTTCCTTTAATTTCCAAGTCACTCTTAGACTTTATGCGTTTCCAGTCTTTACTTTTGGAATCCCCTTTTCTTCCTAAATATTCACCTTTGCCATTGAAGTCATTTTTCTTGGTGTTACTACCTTCCTTTTTAGGTTTCAAATCTTCGTTAATGCCAGGATCCTTTAGTTTTTTTTTCTCAAATGAGTCATCACTAGACAAGGCTTCCCCTTCAACCGAATACTGAAACAACTCTCTCTCAAGCCGCCCTAACGGTGTTGACACATTTTTGACTTGTTTCTTTGTGTACTTTTTAATATCCCTTTTCGATAATCGGTGTAATTTTACCTTGCATGAAAGCAAATGTTTAACTTCTTCAAGCAACCCTTTCTTTGGTAGTGCCCCACAGGTTGCAGTAGAATTCATGTCATAAATTGAGGAGAGTTCCTTTTTCAAGTCTAATGATGTTTCAATCAATTCCAAACAATAGCTAAGTTCTCGGTTTTCTTTTGTTTCTTCTGTCTCAGCTACAGGAGAAACTGTTTTTGCACCCAATTCAATAACAGCATCAACCATTCCACTTTGGTCTTCAACAGTACTGTCCTCCAAAACGGGTCTGCTTTGTGAAACTGGATAAGAGTCACTAACTGCTGGCACCGTGTTGTTGGAATTAACAGGAAATTCCACAGAAGATTTGCAGTCAGTCGGTTCTTGGCTTTCTTCTACATCAGTTACGTCTGATACTATTAGTGTCTTCAATTTTTCATTTCCTTCTAGCTCTTTATTTTCTTTTGCTTCTTGTGTCTCAGCTAACAGAGACAGAGTTAAGGAATTAGATTGACTAGTAATTTCTGTCTTTACACTTTGGTCCTCAGAAATGTATCCCTTTGTATCGCTCAGAAATGTATCACTTTGCAAAACTGTATTAGAATCATTAGCTAATGGTGAAAGGTTGCTAGTGATAGTATAAG
Organism: Artemia sp. Kazakhstan ARC1039; assembly: GCA_029168905.1. Lineage (NCBI taxonomy): Eukaryota > Metazoa > Arthropoda > Branchiopoda > Anostraca > Artemiidae > Artemia > Artemia sp. Kazakhstan ARC1039. The sequence goes on along the minus strand of JAQQPU010007346.1, from coordinate 17,134 downwards.
ATTCTGCTTCAGCAACTGATTGGAAGCTGCTCAGTTTTGGGGTTGATTTGGTTTCTTCTGTGCCAGTTGAATCACGTATTATTACCGTGTTTAATCTTTCTTTGCGTTCTAGTTCTATATTTCCAACTTTAGCTTTATCTGAAAGGTCCAAATCAAATTCAATAGACGATGATGACTCATTGGCACGTACTTGGGAGAAAGCTTTCTCAGCAAAATCTCGCAAATCGCTCAAAATTTCATTTGCTCTGGTTTCTTCAGGTTTAGATTTTTCAAGCATCATTGCGGTACATTTTTGTTTACTGTCGTTATTTCCTTGAAGGCAAATAGGTTCACATTCTGCATCACTCAAGTCTTTGTCACACAGTTTTTCTTCCATGAGAGCTATCGGCTTATCAACTATTGAGGAAACACCCTCACCTCCAAACCCTTTTTTGGGGGATTCTTCGTTCAAACATTTTCTTAACTTTGATTCTGGTAGGTTATTAACAATCTTCACTTCTTCGGGTTCGTTTCTCTTTTGAAGATTTCCTTTCTCCATATCAACATATTCCCCTTGCTCAATGGGTGAACTACATTTCGTAACCACAAAATCTAGTGCATCATCATAAGATGTCCTATCATTCAGCACACAAGGAGGCTCTTCAGTTACAATTATATCTTCACCAGACCATTCATCCTGAAGGTTAATAGGCAACGGTGGATTAGTATTAACTGTTAGAGAAAGTTTTTTCTCGGCCGAATCTTGTACATCATTTATAATTTCGTCTACTTTAGTTTCTTCTGCTTGGCACTTTTTCGAATCCAAAAGAATAGATCCTATTCCCACTTTTAGCGTTTCGTTTTCTTCTTTGGCACCATTTTCTTGTACAGAAGCATCTATTGGGATTTCAGATTTAGATTCGACAGCAACGGTTTTTATGATATCTTTGTCTACATATCCAGATACAATAGGTTCTTTTTTATCGTCCGGAGTAGAATGAGAAGGCATCTTAGGTTTAAAAACGCCAATATTTTCACTTTTAACCTTTTTTTTCACGAGCAATGCTCTGTTAGATTCTTCTGATTTTAACCTGCGTCGTTCCTTTTCTTTGTACTCTTTTTTCTTCTTTTTCTTCTTCGAAATCCATTCTTCTTCATCAACATTTGTAACTAGTTTATTGGACACACTATTCTGAAGGATAATAGGCAATGGTGAGTTACTATCAACTGTTACGGATAGCATTTTCTCGGCCGAACCTTGCACATCATTCATAATTTCATCTACTTTACCTGCTTGTGCTTGGGACTTTTCAGGTTCCAAGAAAATAGATCCTATTCCCACTTTTAGCGTTTTGATATCTTCTCTGGCACCATTTTCTTTTACAGATGCATCTATTGAGATTTCAGATTTAGATTCTACAGTAACGGTTTTTATGCTTTCTCTGTCTACATTTCCAGATGCAATAGCTTTTTTTTTATCGTCTGTAGCAAAATAAGAAGGGATCTTGGATTTAAAAACGCCAACATCTTCACGTTTAACCTTTTTTTTCACGACCAAAGCCCTGGTAGATTCTTCTGATTTGAATCTCTGCCGTTCCTTTTGTTTGTACTCTTTTTTCTTCTTTTTCTTCTTCGAAATCCATTCTTCTTCATCAACATTTGTAACTATTTCATTGGGCACGCTATCCTGAAGGATAATAGGCAATGGTGAGTTACTATCAACTGCTACAGAAAGCATTTTCTCGGACGAATCTTGCACATCACTCATAATTTCATCTACTTCAGTTTCTTCTGTTTGGCGCTTTTCAGGTTCCAAGAGAATAGATTCTATTCCCTCTTTTAGCGTTTCGTTTTCTTCTTTGGAACCATTTCCTTGTACAGAAGCATCTGTTGGGAGCTCAGATTTAGATTCTACAATAATGGTATTAACGATTCCTCTGTCTACATCTCCAGATACAAAAGGTTCTTTTTTATCGTCCGCAGTAGAATGAGAAGACATCTTAAATTTAAAAGTGCCAGAATCCTCACTTTTAAGCTTTTTTTTCAAGAGCAATTCCCTGGTAGAAATATGGTCCGTATATTTGAATGCGCGTCGTTCGTTTTCTTTGTATTCCTTTTTCTTCCTTTTCTTCTTAGAAATCCGTTCTTCTTCATCAATATTTGTAGCCGGTTCATTGGGCACGCTATACTTTGTCACCACAAAATCGATTATATCATCAACAGACGTTCTTGATTCATAAACATGATGGGCTCTTAATTGTTTATCAGAACTTTTAACCTTCTTGGTGTAAGGCGTGTCGTAAATAATAGAGACATAGCCATCCTTGTAAAAAAGCAATTCTGAAGGGATAAAATTCGGGATTTCAACCTTAGGGGAGGGGAGACTAAATGGCTTTTTCAAATCGTTATACACACTTTTGACACTCGGTATTTTTAAATCACTGTCACAGTCCGTATACTCAAAATCGTTTGGTTTAAGTGAGTCGAAAATAAGATTTCTCAACCGTGAAGCAGCTTCTGACAATTGATGTTCAAGAGACTGCGACATCTCATCACCTTGAAAACAAGGAAGCAAAATTAAGACCATTCTTTTAAGTTTAATTATAAATCAATCTCGAAATTAAAAAATAGGTTTCCTGGTAAAACATCCGAGGTTATAAAACAATCAAAATACATCATTTGCCATTCAACACATTTGATGCAATATGAGCTAGTCCGGATATTGTTCCATTTGCTCTGTAAAAAAAAAAAACTAAAACGAAGGTCCAAACTGTAAAAAAAAAAACAGCAGGATCATAGGCTCAAGCCAGAACACTTCAGAGAAGAATCACCAATGCCAGCTAAGATGCAAAAAATCAAAACACTTGTGGCAAAAGCAAAGTTCTAAACATTTTTATTACCTAGGTTGCATATAAATAGTAACAACAACTATGCTGTCTGAACAAAAATCAAACGAGTAAAAAAGAAAGAAAAGTGTAGCCAGCCACAAAGACAACTAATATTTATTAGATCCCGTCAATTGCACCAGAAGGGTCAATAAAAATAAAACCGTATCCAGAATGAAACTACGCATCTCATTTTTTTTGTATTTCTTCCCCTTCCAAGGGAGAAAAGGACTATGATACATTTTTTGTATTTAAATCTTAAAGTAAAATACTTTAATTGATCCTCCCCAAAAGGATCGGACCTGTTTGCTGCTTTGTTTTACAGGATAGGAAAAACATGGAATTTTAAGCTGCTTACCAAAATAGTTAATACTGCACGATTTTAAAATGTTATCAGTGTTACAACGTGCAGCTGAACAGTGTGGTTTTTATTTGGCATACAGTGCACAAAATTATATTAGGAAACCCTTCAGCAAGAGGTGCAAACATTGTTTTTTGTTCCAATCAAGGTCATTCTCTCTAACCTCTTAATATAAATAAGCATATCGAAGGTTACTAGCGGATGAGGACCTACTAAGAGAATCTTTATCATTTAAAAATGATCTTCTAAAAAATACTAAGTTCTTTAAAATATTCGATAAACTGGACTTTACGTTTTGGACATAGAGATACATGGAATCAAGCCGCTATTTGCTTATCATATCTTTTGGTTTTTGAATACCTGAGCTAGCAGCTGCTACATAGTAATAATGCTGTTGCTTGAGCAAATGAATTTAAGTAACTTTTTTTTTACTATGCGCAACTCTACTCCGTCAATGTCGCCAAAGCCAAAACCTGGCACTTAAACCAGGAACATGAGAGAATTCTCGCTTTTGAGAACATATGTCTAAGGAGAACTCTCAACATTCACTGACAGTAGAGGATAACCAACCAATCCAATCGCGATAAGACGGATCAGCCTCTTGTGACAGATGTCGTAAGAGTTTGCTGATGGAGACACTTTAGCCATGTACACGTATGAAAAATCCCCGGATACCGAATGCATCGCTCCACTGGCAACCATAGGGTTCACGCCGCAAAAACAGAACCAGAAACAACACGTGCCAAATATACAACATAGATCCGCGAAACTTGAGCAGCTCAATCCAACCTTGGTGGAAGGATGTACTGGCAGTGGCAAACCTGCTGGAAGATTGGTGGCTCCTGCTAGAAGACTGGAGAAACAGGCAGATCTACGGTCTAAGGTAGGGTAACGGATCTGCTTTGCTGGGAGTCAAAGGAAGGAACTGCACCATAAGATGTTCAAGGTAAAGTAAAATTTAGTATGCATGACCATATATTCTTAATTTTGATACAGAACACCATTTGTTTCAAGAAGCACATGCCAAAAGTTTTATGCTGATTCCAAATGGCTTTCTTTTTGTTTTGAGTTCATCTTCGGCTAGACAGCTTTGTCTTCCTTCTTTTATTTACATCATGTGTTAGTGCAATAGACTAATTTTTGTTCCACAAGGCATAATAGACCCTGCAAATGCGCTGCCTAAGAAAAGTGCAAAGTGGGTTCCATAAATTCTTTTTTTTTTCACTAATGCACTTTGTATGGAAGGAGTTCTCGTAGAAACTTTAGAAGGGATTCACTGGAAATGGACATTGAACTGGAAATTGGAAATTATAATGCCTTTTTTCAGAGTCAAAAGTGATTGAATGGGAAGCAGCCCCTCCCCCTCCCACACCCCTTATCCCCCAAACATTTCCAATACAAATGTTGATAGTCATTTTGTTCAGCATAGTTGAAATGTAAAATAACTATATCTTTGAGGATGACAACCCTCCACCCACTGCCCTTGGGGCAAGGGCTGAAAGTTACACAAGTCACTCATTGCTCAAATATAGTATTTTTTATTGGCAAAGGGGGGCATGTTTGACCTTTGGTGTCCAAAAAAGCTAAGGATATTGAGGTGAAGCTTTCAGGGAATATTGAGGGGAGTGTAAAAACTAAATCAGGGCACAATATGTGCATACAGGTTGTCAAAAGGGCGTATCTCAGGAACGGCTAAGGGTGTGAATGAAATGAAATGGGTGAAGGATGAATGAAATAATCAGTTTACCAAAAGGCAATATGTTCACGCTACTTCTAACACTATTACTGCTAATACAACTACTACTTCAACTGCAACCACTACTATGGCTAAAAGTATAAAGGTGAAGCTCTCAGGGTCTGTTGAAGGGGAAGTTGAACTAAATCAAAACACACTATTTGCACAAAAGTTGTCAAAAGGACGTATCACCAATATCTTAGGAACGGCTAAGAGTATTAAGTTGAAATTTTCAGCGCTTGATGAGAAAAATTTCACTTCACCAAAGAGCAACTTGTGCATACTACTACTGCTGCTAATACTCTGACTGCTACTACGGCTACTTTTCCTATTGCTACTACTACTACGAATAAGGTAAACTACGTACATGCAGGTTGTCAAAGGGCACCTAAGCAATATCTAAGGAATGGCGTAGAGTATTAAGTTGAAACTTGGAGGGCATATTGTGGGGAATAATAAACTAGCCAAAAGTCACTTTGTGCAAACTAGTACTAACACTACTACTTCTACTGCAATTACTATTGCTACTACTAAAGCTAGGGCATTAAGGTGAAAATTTCAGGGAATAGTGAGGATATGTTGAACTAAAATTCAAACAGACTATGTGCATGTTGGTTGTCAAAATTATGTAATATCAACGTCCAAGACACTGCTCAGGGTATTAAGTTAAAACTTTCAGTCCATGTTAAGGAAGATGTAGAAAAAACCAAAAGGTGCTGTGTGTATAGTAACTGCTACTGCTACAGCTACAAAGATTACCACAGAGGCTAAAATTATTAAGGCGAAACTTTCAGAAAATGTTTAGAAGGATATTGAACTAAATTAAAACACATTGTTTGTGCAGTTTGTAAAAAGGGAGTATCAGTTATATCTCAGGAACAGCTTAGAGTACTAATTTGAAACATTCAGGGTATGATGAGGAGAATTTTGAAATAACTTAGGGAACTGTGTGTAAACTACTACTACAACTACTACTGTTACTACAATTAGTGCTACTACTGAGAGGGAGTTACACGTGAATTAAAACACACTATGTGCATACATGTTGCCAAAAGGGTGCATCACCAACATCTCAGGAACAGCTTAGATTGTTAAGTTGAAACTTTCAGGACACGTTGAGGGGGATGTTAAACTAGCCAAAAGACACTATATATCCATGCTACTGCAACTAATTCTACTGCTAGTTTATTACTTTGACAAAGGATAAGGATATTGAGGTGTTTTTTTTTTTTGCAAATGTCGAGAGGGATGGTGAACTAAATCAAAACACAATATGTTTATGCAGGTTGTCAAAAGGAAGTATCAGCAATATCTCTGGAACAGCTAAGAGTATTAAGTTGACACTATCAGGGCATGTTGAGGAGGATCTAGAACTAACCAAAAGGTTCTATGGCCATTTCACTAAAACTACTACTACGACTGCTACTACTACACTAAGGCTAACGGCATTAAGACAGAACTTTCAGGGAATGTAAAGAGTAATGTTGGACTAAATCAACACACTGTGCATTTAGATTTCCTAAAAGCCATATTAGCAATTTCTCAGGAAAAGCTGGGGGTATTAAGTTGAAACGTTTGGGGCGTGGTGAGGGAGATGTAAAACTTACCAAGAGATACTGTATGCGCACTATTAATACTACTACTACTACAGCTACTAGGGATAAGGGTATTAATTGAAATTTTAAGAAGATATTGTGGGGATGTTCAATTAAATCAAAACACCCATTGTGTTTGCAGGCTGTCATCAGGGTCTATCAATATTTCAGCAATATTTCAGAAACACCTTAGACTATGAAGTTGAAACTTTCAGGGCATGTTTAGGGAGATGTCCCACTAATAAAAAGGCACTGTGTGCAAGAAAATGCTGCTACTATTTCTGCTGCTACTTGTACTACTATTACTAAGGTTAAGGATGAAACGAAGAGTAGTAAGGTAAAACTTTCAGGGTCATCTAGGAGGATGATGAACGAAATCAAAACACACTATGTGCATGCAGGTCATCAAAAGAGTGTATCAGCAATATCTAAGGAAACAGCTTGGAGTATTAATCAGAAACTATCAGGGCATGTTGAGGGGATTTTGAACCAACCAAAGAGGCACTATGTGAACATTAATAGTGCTATTACTAATGCTATCAATACTATTACTACCACTGCTCCTACTACTACTGCTACTACAACTATTACTATTGGCAAAGCTAAGGGTATTAGGGCAAAACTTTCAGGAGATACAGAGGAAGGGGTCAAACTAAACCATAACACACTATGCACATTGTCAAAAGGGTGTATCAGCAATTTATCTGGAATGGCTTAAAGTATTAAGTTGAAGCTTCCAAGGCATTTTGAGTGGATTGTTGAACTAAATTAGAACAATATATGTTTATGCAGATCATCAAAGGGGTGTATCAGCAATATCTGAGCAACACATTTTTATTAACCAAAAACTTTTAGCTTATTGAGCTAAAACTTTCAGTTCTATTAAAAATACTACTTCTATTACTGAACTAAACCAAAATAATTTATATGCATCCATGTTGTCAGAATGGCACAGGCAGGATATCTTAAGAATGGAACAAGATACAAAGTAGAAACTTTCAGGGAAAGTTTGTGTTGTTATAAAATGAAAAGGCACAACGCACATGCTGGTTGTCAAAACAACATATCTGCTGTCTCTTAGGAATAACTGAAGATATTAAGTTCCAACTCACAGGGCTCTTTGGAACTCACCTCAAGTTAAAATGCCAAAAGCTACAGAATTTCATATTGTAATTTGTGCCATTTACCTTATTTATCATTATGTTTTACATAACAACAATTAAGTAATAAAATTGATATTATCAAAAAGAGAAGAAAATGGTTTTTCAATAATCTGTATGTTCTGTCTTCTATTCTATTGGCATAAAGCTCATATGCTCTGTCTCTGAACTCCTTTGGCACACAGGTCATATCTTCAGCTAATGATCCATTTGGTTGACAATGTCTCCTCTCGGTTTTTTACTCCGTTTCGTCAAAAGATCAATCAGTATGTATCTAACATCCTTTGTTCACAACTTTAGCATGATTATCTTAACAGAACATCTCAAAACCAACTAAATGCACTGCTCACAATTGGTGTTGCATTTCTAATAAAGTTGGTATTTAAGTCTCTGAGCTTGTTGGTTACAATTCTTAAGCTACTATAGCAGAATAAAAGACAAGAACGTATTAAGAAAATGCTCCATAAATTAAAGTCCACAAAAAATATGAAGCACCAGTTCCACAAATAGTTTTGATTCCCATCAAGTTTCGTACTTCAGGATTTTTTAAATTGTTTATTAAAAATCTGGCTGAAATTAGAATATGGAACTCCAAAATCATTGGGCGACTCCTATCAAAGCAACTGAAACAACTACTACAACATTTGCCCTGCTATTGATTAATGTTAACCATTATTACTAAGAAAGTTTATGAGTCAACATTTCTATTATTAACAGATACAAAACTACAGCAAAAATTGAGCAGAAATTAAAGTTTTCTTAACAAGTAAAGAGTTTATTTAAGATTCAATGATCCAACACATAAAACGATAAGTAGAAATTCCATAAATAGCAGTTGATTCTGCCAAATTTAGTGTTTAAAGATTTCTGAGATTGTTGATGACAAATCTTAGCAAATACTGCAATATAGAAGCACACAATCTTTGTGCTGCTACTCCATCTATAACTGATATTGCCATTTCTCTAAAATATCAATTTTAGAGCAAAATAAGACACATGAAGTGCATAATTAACTAACAGGGGTTTCTTTTTTTTTACCAAAGTAGTAGTGTAGTTGGTAGTTAACTATTTCTAAACTGATGAAAGGTTGACAGAATAGTATTTTGATTTTCTTTTCCAGATATAACAAAAAAAAAAAAAAACTCAAAATGTGGATTGTTTTCAATGAAGTACCAAATGCCCCTTTAGTATTTGAAGAGTGACAGCCATGACTATATTTGTTGTATTTATTTTTGTTTTACATTTGACTATATTACTAAGTTTATTCATAGTTTTTTAGTTATTCATTATTTCATAGCAATATCCATTATTTTTTTTTTTTAATTATTGGACTATTTTCCCTGTTTCAAAATTTGACATTGCTCTTTTCTTTTCTATTCAAAAGATATGATCCTTTTTAGACTCTCATTCAATAGCAAAGAATAAAGCAGCATAACCCAAAATTGGGATTGATTGCCAGAGTTAATGCATAAAAATAGCTCTAACTGTAATTTTTAAATGAGCCAGATCATCAGCTAAAGTCCATGCAAAAAAAGCTACTAGTTAGAATCCATCACACACAGAAATAAATAGACATATCATAACAAAAATAGCCACCTATAAATTGCAGAAAAGACTATTTTTTACAGCATAAAGAGCTGATATTAGAAATCATTGCATCAGCTGGCCCCATACTGATCAAATTTATAAGGTCAAAGTTTTTAGAACTTTTTTACAAACTATGAATTTATTGGATCAAAAGCAGGATGAATTTAGTATTCAATACCATATTTAACATTTTCAGAACAGCCTAGACCTTAGTCATAGTTAAAACTTGACTACAGTAAAACAGTCTAGAACACAGGGAAAAGGATCAAATGATACAATTGAATTGAAAAAGAATCAGTAAGTCACAAGAACAATAAAAAAAAAGAAGGGAACAACTCCAAAAACTATTGTTTGTTTGTGTTTTGTTTTTTAGGGGGGATGGGGATATCATCTAGAAAGCTGCCTAGATGATGAGCTGCATAGACAGATGAAATGTATATACATGCAACAAGTTTTCTTTTGTTTCATGAAATGTGTTTTGTTTCCTCACATGGACCTGCAATTTATATTTTGTGAGAAAATTTCATGTTGTTAACCCATTAATACCACAGAAAAGTGAGTCTCTATATACAATTCATGTTTACCAAAACCAAACCTTCTTTGGACACGAGTATTGACACAGTATTCTGTTGAAGTTGTGATGTATTTTGAAATGCTAAAGTTTTGCCTTTAATGTTTAATTCTTTTTTTGTTATTACTGCTCTTTATTTTATTTTTTTTTTTTTTTATCATGGATTTTCAAACAAAACAACGAACATAACATATTTATCATATATTCCTAATTCTAGTCAAATATTTCTTATGAATCTGGAATCCAAATCTTAATATTGCCATCTTTATTTTCAAATATCTAAACCCTTATTTGAATCTTGAAGTACTAGCATTATAGTTTTAATTATTTTTTTTTTGTTACTCAATTATTTTTTTTTCTGAAATGATGAAGCCACTTAATTGCATTAAAACTATTGAAATAGACCATACTTTATACCTTTCAGGCATTGTAGTTAGATCTACTGGGTGTGTGGGGGGAGGTCTTAACTGTTTTAAACCAAAAAAAAAAAAAAACAGCTAAAGAATAAAACAGCAATTATATTGTCTCTTTTTTCAACTTACTGTTTCTTGGGTCAATGTTCAGCCAGTGTGCTGTTCAGCAGAAGCAAAAACCAATTTATGGCAATATGATATTAATCAAACCAATTTTCCTGAAAAATGAATCAAAATTTAAATACTATTAATAGGTGCTTAACAATTGACAATGAAATTTAACATGAGAGGAAGCAACTTTCTGTAAAGAGGAACCTCCAAGGCATAAAATTAAACAGCAATATTTAATTTCTATATTATGATTATAAACAATATAAATCCACTTCAATCATCCTATAACTAACTATTCAACAAAAATTTATTTGGATTGCCCAAGCCTTTTTTCAGGCATTGTGTTTCTATTAAAATTTGCTTTTTAATAGTTCCCCTTCTTTGGGTTACTACCATTCTCAGTCCTCAACACTTATTCTTAACATTTACTGTGCCTTGGCCATTTTGGCTATTCTACAGGATTTTCTGATAAATACTGAAGATAATTTGCACAAATTTGCCCTTTTAGAAGTACAAGTTATTAATCAAGACTATGCTTTTCAATCCTCCATGTAATCATGCCTCCAAAACATACTTTGGACTGAATAAAAAAAAAGAAAAAATAATAATATATGACAAAACAATTGACTGGTAGGCAACTGAATATACACCTAGTGACTCAATAAATAACAATACCATGGTTACTGTTCATTCTTTATCACAATTAGAAATAGTGAGAATCAGAGAAAAATCCCCTTGGAGGATTGCTTCGAGGGTATTTGAGTTGTGGGTGAAAGTTTCACAAATGGGACTAGAGCACAAATTATTTCCTGGGAATATCTTGTAGATTTCTACCTCCAACCCCTACCCCCATCAAATGAGCACTAATCTTTAATAACTTGGGACAATATTGGGGTTAAAAAAAGTGAATACTTTTTTTTTAAATAGATCAACAGCTCAAGTGACGTTAATAGGGTATTTGAACACCTCTCCAGAAAAAATATGTTAACAAAATAAAAGCAGCACTATTGGATTTCCTATTTTATGCTGTTTTCAAATATCATATTTACATTTCTGACATTATGCCTCCTCTCCTCCCCGTACCCTGATGGTGCCAGATATAGCTCTAAATAATATATTTCTGTTTGTGTTATTCACCTTTTGATGCTTTGTATTTGTTTGTTAAAGGGGACCCAGGTATATACTTGACCCAGTCAAAAGCATTAGGTCTGCAAGCATCTGACTGCAAAAGAATTTAAGGTCAGTTGGATAAAAATATTACTTAAATTAATTAATCTTTAATTAAATTAATATTAATAAATACAAGAATAATTTAAAATATTTAAATTATAAAAATACAGGTAACAATTAAAGAAAACATAATAATCTGATTAGCAGAAACATGTTGCATATTACAAGATAAAAATTTCACTGTTTTAGTGTTTTCTTTTAGTTTTGTATATGTTCTATCTCTATATGTATTCCTTATTTTGCTGGACAATGCAATTTAAGGTAATATCTGGGACCATCAGAGGGGGTTTGTGTTTTGTCAGAACAGTGAATACCTGTATGATGTTTAGAAAGAGCATAAAATAAGGAATCTATTAGCACTATACTGATTTTATTAGTGTGTTTCTGCATTAATAATGTGACTGTCCAAATTGATATATAAACTCTTTTGTTCCTTTTTTTCCAGTGCATTTAATTGTTTGTAATTTATTTAGCTGATGTTGTAAGAGATTAATCAAAAAACTTTTTGCACAAAATAAGTTTTTCAAAAAAAAGTAAAGAACTCAATTAAACCAAAAATTAACAAAAATAGAATCAAATAATTTACCAAGCATACAACTACCTCAAATCAGTATCAATAAATAAATGAAAAAAAAAACAAAACAGAAATTAGAATAAGTCAAACTCAAAACAAGCAGAAATTAATCTGAGTAGGGTTCTAAACCCTATGCTTTCTAAAAGCCAGAATATAATTTGTACTTTACTGAAAAAAATTCAAATGAGTTTACTGAAAAAAAATGTGCATTGTCAGTTTAATAGACATATGCTGATATTTATTCCTTAAAATCCTAATTAATTTTTGATTTCTTAAAGTTATTAAATGAAAAAGCAAGTTTTTTTTAACTGAAAGTAAGGAGCAACATTAAAACTTAAAATGATCAGAAATTATTCTATATATGAAAGGGGCTGTCCCCTCCTCAACGCCTCACTCTTTATGCTAAAGTTTTTTATTGTTTTAAAAATAAAGTTGTGAGACAGAGTCAAACTTTAGTGTAAAGAGCAAGGCATTGAGGAGGGGACAGACCCTTTCATATACAGAATAATTTCTGTTTGTTTTAAGTTTTAATGTTACTCCTTACTTTCAGTTAAAAAAAACTTTTTTTTTTACTTAATTTCTTAACATTTTTGAATTAATGAAGCTTTGATTTTGGCTCACTGTTCATGAATAATTAAAACAAAATTTGCATATTAATTTTCTTCTTTTTTTGGCTAAATGGCTTACTGGAAATTTTGTTCTGATATAACTTACGCAATGAACTTCTATATTCATGTTTTAATTACGTATATTAGGGAGTTCACCCCCTTGTCAATACCTCACTCTTTACACTATAGTTCAAATTTTGTTTGAATCACAAACCTTTGAATCACTAAGACGGGTTAATTAGAACAGATAGCTTTTTTGAAAGTACTAAAAAAACTTTAGCATAAAGAGCAAGGTGTATATGAGGGGCAAACCCCTCATATACATAATAATTTCTGTTTGTTTTAAGTTTTAATGTTGCTCCTTACTTTCAGTTGAAAAAAAACTTGTTTTTTGTATTTAACTTCTGATTGTTTTTTAAATAATGCTGGTAAATCCAGTGCCCTCTTCATAGAAATCTCCCTTCCCCCAAGGAAACATCCTTCCCCATAACCCCCTACTCGGACCCCCCCCCACCAGAAAAAATTCCTCCTGAAAACATCTGTATACTTCCCAATAACTAATACTTTATGTAAACAATGGGCAAAGTTCATAACTTGCAGCCCTTCCCCTGGGAAATGTGGGGGATTAAGTCATCCTCAAAGACATATTTATAAGATTTTCAAATATGCTGAACAAAACTGTTTCTCAAAATTTTTATTGGGTGACTTTGGGGAAAAAATGAGCCTGGGAGGAGGCCTAGCTGCCCTCCAATTTTTTTGGTCACTTAAAAAGGGCACTAGAACTTTGAATTTCTGTTCAAATGAGCCCTCTCATGATATTCTATGACCACTGGGTTGATACAATCACCCCTGGGAACAAAAACAAATAAACATGCATCCATGATTTTTCTTCTGACAAAAAATACAAAATTCCACATCTTTGGAGACAGGAGCTTTAAACTTCTACAGTGGGGTTCTCTGATATGCTGAATCTGATGGTGTGATTTTTGTTAAAAGTTCTATGACTTTTAGGGGGTGTTTCCTCCTTTTTTTGAAAATAAGGCAAATTTGTTCAGGTGCTTAACCTTTATTGGGTAAGACTAAACTTATTGAAACTTATATATTTGAAATCAGCAAACAAATCTGATTCTTTTGATGTATCTATTGGTATCAAAATTTGGTTTTTTAGAGGTTTGGTAACTATTGAGCCAGGTCACTCCTTAATTACAGTTTGTTACCACAAACTGTTTGATAAAAGTAAAAACAATAAACAGAACTATTAAAAAGGGCACTACCCATTTCAATTTCCAATCAAATGAGCCCTTTTTGAAGTTTCTACAAAACACTTTCTATAAAAACCTTATATGCCCCCAGGGCATAGCTTAAAACCCTTGCCCTGAGGGCTGTGGGGAAAGTGTCCCCCCTCAAAACATATTTCCTATGTGGAAATCAATTATGCTGAACAAAATAGTTATCTGAAACTTTTGATTAGATGTGTTTGGGGAAAAGGTTGGCATGGAAGAGGTGTTAGTTGCCTTCCAAAATAGCAATTTAATTTAATCCACAAATAGCAATTTTTTCTCATCAGACAGTTTCTTTAAAAACACGTTTTTAAACTTTTGGTTAACATGGGCTGTTTTACCTTCTGGTGCCTCATAAAGAGCTCAAAATGCAATTCCCTCCTAAAGCAATTAATGAAATATGGAAGAGCATAAAAAAAGCATCAAGTGTATTCACTTTTATCTTGGCTAACTTGGGTTGCCAGCTACAAATTTACTAGTAATGGTTCAGTTGAATAGCTCTTCTTAATAAAACATTACAAAACAAAATAGTAGCCTATTACAATTAGATTCCTTATTTTATGCTTTTGTCAAATATCATGATTTTTCTGACAATGCACCCTATCTTTCCCCCTGATGAGAAAGAAAAGAACACATCAACAAATTAAAAAAAAATTGTTAAGTCTTTATTTGGGACTATAAGCAGGGGGGGAGGCATTTACCAGTAATATGATTATTAAATTTAGAAAGAGCACAAAAAGGCATCAAGTGGCCTTCTCTCCATAAAGGTGGAGATTTTTCCATTACTGACCTACAAATAAGGTGAAAATAGCACTCAATGACTTTTTTAAGGCTTTTTCTGAACATAATAGTGATCTAACTTGGAAATTCAATTTCAAGCCCCTTTATGGATCCATATACATGGTATCTTTTTCTCTTATTTTTGCAAGAGATAAGGGTTAAAATATTGATTATAAACTTACTATTTGACTATGATTGTATTTCGCTAAAATTACACAATCCAAAGGCATTGATTTATCATGATCCAATTGAATAAACAATGTAAACTCTTAAAAAAATTACTGTGTCTGCTTTAAGCTATTGTTATAAATCTTTTTTAAACTAGTTTATGCATAAACTGAATGACTATGACAAAACTAAGAACCTGAAAACATGGAAAATATAGACCTATAATTTGGGCTAGGTCTATAGGCCCTATATTTACACATTGGAGGGGTTGGGGGTAAAGTATAGTGAAGCTGTAGTTGAAATATGTTAACTACAATTATTTTCCTTATCATGAAATAAGAATTGGGTAAACTTTTAAACAAGCCAGTTTTCACTATCTTGGAAAGGGGTTAGGTTAGGAAAATGAAACTTTCAGGGATGGATCTACAGACTAAAGTATACCCAGGAAGGTATTTTGAAGTAATTGCCTCCACTCCTCTCTCTAAAGAGCACTGACCTTTAAACATCTTTGTGTTATAAAAGTGAAAGCATGAAAATATATTTTCTGCTTAAATGATACACAAAAATACTGTTTTCAGCTCCACAACTTTGCTCTATCCTAATTTAATATGTTTCAAAGATCTGCAAATGCATTTCC
This sequence comes from Artemia sp. Kazakhstan ARC1039, assembly GCA_029168905.1. Taxonomy (NCBI): domain Eukaryota; kingdom Metazoa; phylum Arthropoda; class Branchiopoda; order Anostraca; family Artemiidae; genus Artemia; species Artemia sp. Kazakhstan ARC1039. The sequence continues at coordinate 1,460 of JAQQPU010007346.1, read as the reverse complement.
TAAATTTATAAGAAACCCATTGATATGGCTTAAAATTCTACTCAAATAAAAGGAATTACATTTTCAGAACTAAAACCAGAGAAAAAGAAAGTGATAAATGAAAATTAAAGTAAAATGTTGCTTTGTCAAAATTTCAAAAGGTCACCTGTCAAGTAGGTAAATTTCTAAATAGAAGCTAGGCAATAACTTGCTAAAGTATATTTTTGACCCTTCATTTGTTTTGCAGGGTGTGGGTAAAGTTCATTTCTGATGCAAATGAATGTTAAATTTGGATTCAGGATGAAATTCCATCTATAGAGGTGTTTGAAATTTACCACCACCCACCTAATGTTCAAATATATAGCCTGAATTGGTATATATAGGGTGGGGTTAAACTTTATTTCCAATGCAATGGCATGTTAAATTTAGATTCAGGGTGCAATTCTGACTATAGAGGTATGCTTATACCTTAGCTACCTGAATAGTCTGTTAATATAAACCTTACCCCTGCTATATACCCAAAAGATGCAAATAGGCTAATATTACTAAATTTCAGTTATGTTAGGCTAGGTTAGATTAGCTGGATGGCTCTTGAGTGATTGTTTTAAAATGACTTTCAAGACTTTGAAAAAAGACAAAATATTGAAAAATGTGATTGTAAAACTGGAAAAACAAGGAAAATAGTGAGGATAAAGGTGTTCCTCTTTGATAATATGTTAACTAGGCATTTTTATTGGTGAGGGAGGGGGGGCAAGAAGGGTCCATATTTGGATAGTCAAAGGGCATGGGATGTATAATATTTTTTATCTCTACATTATTGGGGGGGGGGGGGACGGCCCCTCTCGCCACCCCCAAACAACACTCCTGACTATCAGAGATGGGTCTACAGGCTAAAGCATGTCCTGGGAAAGTATTTTGAAGTACCTACCTCTACTCCTTCTCTCTCTAGAGGAACCTGACCATTGATAGCCTTTAAAAATTTGTGTGTTGTAAAAGTGAAACCTTGCAAAATAGATCTTCTGCTTAAATGAAGTTTAACAAAATTGTTTTCAGCTTTGCAACTTAGCTCAATTCTAATTTATAAGGTTTTAAAAGATATGCAAATGCATTTCCTAAATTTAGAAAAAAAAAAACACATTGATATGGCTTAAAATTCTACTCAAATAACAGGAATTGCATTTTCAGAACTAAAGCCAGAGAAAAAGAAACTGATAACTGAAAATTAAGGTAAAATGTTGTTTTGTCAGATCTTTAATATAGGCTATAAAGGCCTGTCATGTAGGCAAATTTCAGGACCCTCTACAGGGAGAAGGAGTGGAAGTAGGTACTTCAAAATACCTTCCCAGGACAATAAACCTAACCTAACCTAGGTACCTTCCCCCCCCTCAAACCCCAAGAAACAACACTTTAAATATCATATATGCAATTAAAACCATGCTATACATTGTATTTCTCTATAGTGGTGTCTTGCATCATCCCAT
>JAQQPU010007345.1:23976-39188 GCA_029168905.1 Artemia sp. Kazakhstan ARC1039 | reverse complement strand
TTTCTAGACCGAGTTGTTTTCTGTACTCTATACATTCAACTCGGTCTGAAATTAAATAATGACCGTGTGGTAGTACCTTCACACCATCCTCATAGTACATAGACTTTGTCCGATATGGCAGACATGGCGTTTTTCTCAACTCTAACTGTGTAGTTTTTAAATTGTAAAGAGCGAATCGCCATGACTTTCTCCCTTGGCACTAAACTACGTTCCACACAGTTTCTATACACACTCATGTCGAAATTATTTTTTACAAAGTATGTAGGTACCCCCTTGCAAACTTGTTTGATATCCTTGCTGTGCGTTTCCACACAGTATACCTTCGGACCAGGAAACACACCACTGGATATCAGATCGCTACCCGTTTCAGATTTTAGCATTAACAATTGATTTGGGGCCTGGCGTTTCACTAGCTCTGGGTAGAGGAATTCGTCCCAATTAGTGTAGTCTATTCGTGAGCTAATGTACTCGCCATTTTCCAAATCATTCAATAGATTTTCAGTTTTGACTTTTAACAGGAGTGAATCAGTGTCCCCGTAATACACTTGAACTTGTCCCTCAATCGGCCACTGTACCTTGCATACATTATAATAAAATGACAACATGAGTTTCTTGGATATTTCAGTTATTGCACTTCCGCCTGCAATATTTTTATTTAAAACAATGCTTCTTTTCTTACGGTGTAGGAGCACCATATCAGAGTCTATGATTGTGAACGATGTGAAGTTTGGATCCGCAATGATTCGAGCACAATCTTTGGGATTGGTTACAATGTCATATCGACTTCTGTTTCGTACGCTCTCGCACATTTTACCGAAAGCTGAGTTCAAAATGAGTTTATAGACTTCTTTTTCAACTTTCGTTTTCGCTTGTGAACGCTTACTGACAAAGGTGTCAATAAAGTTTTCATGTAAGGCTTTTGGTCAAATTGGAGGGCTCTATGAATCTTTGTGACCTTGAAACCATTGGACACCATCCATTTCAATAGCACGTGATGAACAACGATATTCTGTTTCGGGTTGAGGTCGGCAATTAGTTTTTGTTTTGCAGGTACCCAGTGCATACTCCCGTCCTCTACTAAAGATAAATTGTAGGGGCTCAGAGAGTCCCTACCCACCGGTCTATTTATGCACGGAAAAACAAAGTCTTTTACCGAGTCATGGATTTCCATGGGTATTTCACCGTCAATTTCAAAAAACCATCCCTGTGCCCCCTCAACACTGGCAATGTCGGGAAAATTCGAAGCACATGGATGGTCAAGCCATTTATAATTGCCACACGGCAAACAGTAGTGAGACATTGCCGATGGGTAAAGAGAATTCATATCCAAAAAAACTGCGTCAGACTTTTCACCGGTGTGCTGTCCGGTCGGATCAGTTTTCATGATACGATCCCTGTGAAAAACATACCCACCCCTCATTGATCTCTCTACAAACAGATGCTGATCCACATCGGCGATCAGACCTATTTCTTCTTTGATGATTTTAAGTATCAAGTCCATCACCAAATGAGGAGTGGAAAAATAATAACCTAAATCCAACCCAAATTCCCCATAGATTTTATCCGTATTTTTGCACACAATGTCCAGAAGAGTGAGTACGTCACTGGCCAAGTATCGTTTACAATAATCCCACCCATTTTTAAACCCACCCTTTACCCAAACCCTCTTAGCAAATTCGTAGTCGCTAGTGGTGCACTCACTCTCAGTAAGAGAATTGTAAAAAGCTTCAATGGGCGGTAGTGACACCTCATCTAGCCTCGAGCCAGAGTTGTAATAATCATATGGATATATACCCTTACACGTTAATAAATCATACATTTCATCATCGGGGAAGCGCTGTTTGAGGAGGGGGAATCTATCAAAATTGTCACTTTTCTGTACCTGAATCAATTGACTTAAAGAATAAACTTTAGAAGAATAAACTTTAAGTCGTAATAGGAATTGTGTATAAAAACAGGTACGAAATATTGTTGTCTAACGTTTAAATTACATGACTGATGTGCTACCCCCCTATTTCCTGCCACAAATGATCATGGTCGATCACCTTCCTCCTCCCTCCATTCCCAACACCATCATCAAATTCCCCTTTGCAAACCCAACACATTTTACGTTTTTTAATGGCCACTATGTCATCTGGTGATAGGAGCATAGGATAGTTTGTGTAACAAAGGCGCGAAGTTGCACCGTTCGCTGTTTTGATTAGACTGACCAATGCCGAGCACATGCAGTCTTCACCGTCACCCAACATCTCAACTACATCCAGTACTTGCATGGTATTATTGGAATATCGTTGCGCATGAGCGTAAGAGACCCCTATGGCTTCATTTATTTTAACAGGATTTGAATTTGACGGATCGCACACGTCTGTCAGTTTAGCTTCGCAGTCTAAAGCGATTTTATTGCTCTGCAGGAGCGTGTTTTGGAAATTTTTAAAACGTAAGATCGCTCTATCTCCGCTTACCGTCTCCATAGCCTGGTATCCATGACGTTTACAGTGTTTCATGTGATGCTTTAACTTTAAATCAGTCCAAAATCTTGAGAGACATGTTGGACAGTAATAACACACACCACCTCGCTTTTTACCCTCACATAGAACCCTACTAATATCCGTAATTGGATTGAAATGACCAATTGAATCGGAGTCTGTGGGTGGGGTGGATAGAAGCCACACCCAATGTTCTACTGATTCAATTGAAGGAGCCCGCACTGGAAATAATACACCCTTCTTATCGGAACGCTGACCCTCTTCAAATTCTGTTTCATACTGTAACACCGTGACACCAATCTTTAAATATGCATTAGCTCGCTCAAAAATATCTATTCCTTTTAGTGTCACGGGAAATTGACCATTTAAACAATTAAAATCTACTTTGGGGAACTTTGAACCCTCCCTACCATTAACTGCCATTTTATCCAACTTTTTCTTAGATGCATCTTTTTGAAGTGGTCTGTATGCTGCAATTAAAAATGCATACTTGAAACACTGCAGCCTCGTATCGAAACAGATTCGTTGTATCCCCCTACACCCCTCTAAATCTGAATGATATTTTAATTCAATTGCCCTCCCTCCCCCATGCCCACCTCTTACAATAAAATCCTTTTTAAACCTACATATATTAACATTTAAACTTTCAATAAATAAAACCACAGATCCACTACCCCCCTCGTTATAATTTTTCCACTTACTTTGAATACTATTAGCCCAATTTAGAAAAACCTCCCCATAATTTGATAAATGCGGGCGAATTGCCAACATCTCTGTGTGCAACTATTTTGAATACAGCTCGCCCGCATTTTCATTTAAAAAAAAATATTTTTAGTGCTATTGATGCTTTTAAACTGACCCCCACCCCCCACGCCCCCATCTGTTGTCCAAGAATGGCTCGAATCTTATTAGTAAATAAATGTGTAATGGTCGAGGGATCTGTTATTATATCCCCCGACACTAGAGAGTTGAAGGGATCATCGAATTTGGCACTGTAGACCTTTGTGGTGTGCAAGGCAGAGTTGGACAGAAAAAAATCTGGAAGAGGGGATACTGGTGTTGCTGTATTACTACTAGTACTAGCTATATCATTAAGCGGAATGGTGGGGGGTGACACAGAATTGTCAATAACACCACCCCCAGTCTGTTCAATTACATTGGTTGGAGATGGCATGAGGTCCCTTAAGCCTGATAGCACATATTCCAAGGTGTTTGGGGACAATAGATCGAGCCAGCCTATATTATCCTGTGTTGGAAGTTCTCTATGAGGATCCGGTTCAGTTGCACTAGTAACACTCCCTAAATGCTCACGCATAAGACTATCTGCCCACTCCGGATCCTCAAGCATGTCAATATCACAAGCTAAGTCGTCTAGGCCAGCAATATCCCCAAAAACATTATTAAGAAAACCTCTATGCCACTCCATATTCTCTAGAACTAATGTAGAATTCATCACTGAACTCCGTTGGTGGTGATAGAATTGGTCCTGTAAATGCTGATGTCTCATCACTCAATGGTGGTGCTATATCATTAATCTATAGAAAAAAGGTTTTATTTTCTATGTGAAATAAGCATTATTTCAAAAAGTTGAAAAATCATGTTCATTTTTTTCAAAACCATCCATAAAACTCAATTGCTCCTAGAATTATTTAAACTAAATACTTTTTGCTTAAAGCATTATTTACAGAACAAATGCATAATTAATTACAAATTTTGTTAGTAACATAGACACAAACACACAATAAAATAGTGAAAATCATTACATTGTTATTGAATTTAAAATATTCATTATACTATCTCCATGAATTATCGAGTAGATGCGGAGCATGCACCGCTCACACACACACACACACACACACACATACACACACACAAACACACACACATACAACAATCATTACGCCGTTATTGAATTTGCAATATTCATTATACTATCTCAATTAATTATCGAGTAGATGCGGTGCATGCACCGCTCACACACAAACACACACACACACATACAACAATCATTACGACGTTATTGAATTTGCATTATTCATTATACTATCTCCATGAATTATCGGGTATACAGAAAAATAAGCGGCACATGTACCGCTCACACACACTCCTTCAAATTGACTTGGGAAAAAGAATCATTAGCGAGAAATAATATTTGAAAACTCTCATTTAAATTTGCAGCTTGCATGTCGAGAGCTGTAGGGGCCACATCATTCTCGCCTTGCATTGGTCGTGAAGGGCCCGGCAATGCTTGATAGGGGGTGACCCCCCGATCTTGACTAGATGAGACTGATGCATTATGAGAATCTATCCATTCTCTCTTGAATTTTCTGCCAGGTTGCATAGAGGTTTGTGCAGAGCTGACACTGGCTTGAGAGGCTCCTGGCTGGTTCAGCAAACTTGTAATGGAGCTAGCATATCTGATGATTGATGGTCTTGCAGCTTGCATCGATTTGATATCACCCCATCTTGGTCTCTTTTCGGAGGGAGGGTAATTGTATGAATCCACCTCCACATCCTTAAAAAAGAAGAAAAATTTAGTAAGGAAATAATAAGCCCTCTTTTACAGATAAATTGCCCTCTAAAGTTTATTCTGGTGTTTGTAGCACTCTATGTCTTAGCACTTTAGAAATATTTAAAAAGAAAAGCTTTTAAAGTAAAATTTTGGAAAATTTTTAGTTTGGGGGGAAGGGGGATTTCAAAAAATCTCCCCATAATATAATTTGACCTATAAAGTCAATTCTGATGTTTGTTGTGCTATAACTATTAGCACTTTAGAAATATTTAAAAAGAAAAGCTTTTAAAGTAAAATTTGGAAAATTTTGAGTTTGGAGGGAAAGGGGGTTTCAAAAACATCTCCCCATAATATAATTTGACCTATAAAGTCGATTCTGATGTTTGTAGTGCTATAACTATTAGCACTTTAGAAATATTTAAAAATAAAAGCTTTTAAAGTAAAATTTTGGAAAATTTTTAGTTTGGAGGGAAGGGGGATTTCAAAAAAATCTCCCCATAATATAATTTGACCTAAAAAGTCAATTCTGATGTTTGTAGTGCTATAACTATTAGCACTTTAGAAATATTTAAAAAGAAAAGCTTTTAAAGTAAAATTTAGGAAAATTTTGAGTTTGGAGGGAAGGGGGATTTCAAAAACATCTCCCCATAATATAATTTGACCTATAAAGTCAATTCGGATGTTTGTAGTGCTATAACTATTAGCACTTTAGAAATATTTAAAAAGAAAAGCTTTTAAAGTACAATTTTGGAAAATTTTGAGTTTGGAGGGAAGGGGGATTTCGAAAAATTAGTCTGCATAAAGAATTCCCTCCTCCCTCCTCCCTTACTTTCCATGCGATGAAATAGTTTGTTTTTTTCACATCGTAAAACCTTCTTAATCATGGAATACAATTGAAAATAAAATATATTTCCTTTAATTAGACTAGAATACAATTTTCTCTCTTTGTCAAGGAACATCCTTGTTGCTAATTCATTAAGCATATGCCAGTAATTTATGATAGCAATAGCGTGTGAAATTTGAGTCCCAAAACTGTCACTCTCTTTGTAGCACCGAAGCTTTTCATTCAAACCGGTAAAAGACAGCACATTTTAGATAGACGATGGGAAAAGGACATTTTTGAACGAAAAAGAACTGTTTCAAAACAATTAAAACTTGTAAACATAGCTGTGGAGCAGAGATTTTATTTACACAATAGAAAAAAGCATACTTAGCGTTTTCTATCGAATATACTCATTATATTTTAAGATTTTGTATTGTTGGAGGGGAGGGGGGCTAAGTCCCCCTGAAATTTGAATTTACTGGTAAATGCTTTTTATCTGGAAATAAATTAAGAAATTTAGTAAGCTGTACTCACATTGACAATTGACGAATCCATTGTTTTCAAAGTTAATAATATGTAGTGTACTATGCTCAATATGTTAAAACATAATGATAATTGAAATGTAGTGCATGAACATTTTATACAGTTTTTCAAGGATGAATAAAAAACGGATGTTGAGTTACATAATTTCGTGCGTGCTCCCAAAACATGTTTGACTACTTTATATCGTATCAGTTTTTTTTAAGAATGTACACATGAACTCATGACGCACATTCATTGTGCAATTGACAACAAAAACAGAAAAAAACCTGTATGCTTAAATTATTATTACGACCAAACTCTCAAAACATGTATGACCACATTATACATTGCCAAGTTTAAAAAACCTCGACTTTAGTTACATAACATGCATTATAGTGTGCCAACTTTTAAAATATTCACGCGTGAGTGTAGTGTCTCAGGCATGGGTTTTCCTTGCGCAATTCATTTGTATATTTTTATGTAGGTTTTCAATCTATTACACTTTTGACCATATTCTTGTAGGGTTGAATGTAGGGTTGAAAGTACTAGATAGGTTACTACTGTTGGGCTCAAAACCCCTATGCGTTCCCAAGGCCAGAACATACAATAAAAAATAGCAGAAACCAGTACTTTTCTTTGTTGTGACCTCTTTTTTACTTATAAAGCCCACTAGAACTTTAATTCTTATTTCGAATGAGTCCTTTTTTGATATTGTACCACTACTGTTTTGACACTATCACCCATGGAAGAGAAGCGAATAAAAGTGCATATTTGACATTTCTTGTCTGGAACAATCAGATATTATGATGTGCTATAAGAATGGACTTGAAGTATCCACTTTCAGGTTGTCGGACATGTAGAATTTTATGGTTTATCCCAATTCAATTTTTTTATATTTTTGTTAAGGAATTCAGAGCTAATGAATTTCTTACATTTGAATTGAGTGAAAAGGACATATTCTAATAGTGTATGATTGCTAGTGATTTTAAAATTTTCGGTTTCAGGCAACAAGGGTCGCTATTGCGTGTTGTTTATTATCTTGATAACTCCGAGCTACAAAGCCCAAACTTTTCCCGTTACCTTGTTCATATTTGGACACACATCTCAGTAAAACGCTTCATTACATTACATATGACAGAAAAGCTATATGCTCATATTATATTAAAATTTACTACATCATATACTCTGTTTATACTATATTTTCTAAATGCCTTTTTTAATTGTTGGTTACTATGGGCTGTGGTTCGTTCTTTAACAGGCTGCGGCTATCACTGCAGCCATGACACAGATGGATTATTATACTGTACAGCAGAACCACTACTTCTTAAGATTTCCCAATAGATATTAGAATTTCTGTGCTGAGCTTGGGATCATGGAAAAGTTATGCCTAGCATAAACTATCCTCGAATAGTATATTCGAGGATAGTGGATACAATCCTCGAATAGTATGTATCCAATGGATTTTACAAGATTTTACAAGAGGAATATAATATTAATGTATCCTCGAAATGTATCCAATCCTCGAATAGTATATTCGAGGATTAATGTATCCATTAATTTAGAAACTATGCATTCAAATAATGGCATTTTTCGTAAGTGAATCTTGGTGAATTGTTGGATTATCAGTGCCAGCCCTGCTATAGAATACCCATTTATATATAGTGCGATACCATTGACCAGAAATCAAGCTCGCCTCGAATTTCTTTATGTAATTTTAACCATATTTAGAGTCCAGTTGATGTAAGGTCTTGATTTGAAACCCTTTAGATTATATTATGCCAGTTCCACAACTTGTAGAAATCCTATTTCGGAAAACCTCCCTAAGTGCAAATTTCTGAAAGAAATTTCTGCACTGGTAATCAAACAAAAAGTAAACTCTAACCCACAGCAAAAACTCAATTAGGGCTTACTGCACATATTTCTCAATTTAATTGCCAACAACGTCCATAAACCTAAAAAAAAATTCTGCCTTTACTCTAACGTTTCGGATGCTAACTGAATAAAAAATGAAAACCAAAACACTCGAATTAATATTTCTTTTACCTCAGAAGAATGATCAAACATCTCCTGATTGGCCACTCAATTTTACTAAGGGACTGGCAACTAAGAATAAACAACAAAATAAATTACTTTGTCCATATTATGTTGTTACAATTATTCTTAAAATTAAATATCGAGAGCAAGATTTGCTTGCCAGCAAAGCTGCATCAGAACCCGATTTTGGGGTATACAAAATTTTAATTGTCATGGAATTCATATGGAAACTTGTTCTGAAATATGATGTATTAAATATATAGCAACTTTGTTTAAACACTGTAGGGTCTTTGTTACGAAACATGGAGTTAGGAAACAGAGCCACTTCAAGTGTTTTATCGCAGTGTTATTGATCAACAACTTCCTCCTGTGGGATACTAGTGATAAACCAATATTTAATCACGAGCAACAACAGGAATGCAGCCAAAAATTACTTGTGTAAATGACCAAGAAAAAAACAGCGACTCTTTGTTGAGAATTTTTACTGTTGATTTACTGAATATTTCGTTGATTTAATGAACTGAATATCTGGTGTAAAGGATTATGAAAAATTAACTGGTTCTATTACGAATTGTTGTTTAAGTTACAGTTCTTATAAAATTCTGTGTCGAAGTGTGTGCGTTTCGTTGAGTCTGAGGTTTTGAAAATGGTGTCTTTCACATACTGATCTGACTCAAAGGCTTGCTCTTTCGATGGTTCAAGACCCGTATTGTCAGACCCTTATTTATTTTCCTCGTTATTTTTCTTTCCACGAATATTTAAATCAAGGATAAACAAAAGTGAAAAGATGGAGTGATAAATAAATCTACTCTTGTTTTCCAAGGTTGAATAATTTTCCAATAGAAATCCCCATTAGCACGCCCTTCATCTTAAAATATGCTGTTTCTGCCTCTAATATACTTTGAGGTTAAGAACAGAAAAAAAGCAATAATCAAGAACAATTTCAAAAGATTGTTTCTGCTTTCCTGCAAAATTCTTGCCAAATAGCCATATGTACCTTCTTGCATTTAATGCCACGATACACTACCATGTTTCTGCATAGAAATCAAGCCGAGCAGTTCCCAAGGTTTTTGCTAAGCTATATCTCTTAGAAAATTTTCTGCATCACATAATTTTTTTGTTTTCATTATCGCCCGTTCTTGGACAAATCCTTGGACAATCCTGTCCAAAAGGGTCATATATGCATGTATGGTAGCCTACTCATCTAGTTTGATCATCTTCTTAACTCTTTTTTCTTCAGATGGAGAGAAGTCTGGACGAGTGGAATTTAAATAGCCCAAGCAGAATTAGACCCGAAAGTGGGAAAACAGTTGGCGATGATCTATGTGGTCCTATTCCCAAAGATGTCAGGCCTCCTGGGCTTCAGGTACCTATTTTTCTCTTCTCTATTATGATTATTATTAAATTTATTGCTGTTACCAATATACCGAACACACGGTTGTTCTTGATCTGTTTAAAACTGGTTTCTCTGTCTGCTCTCAACGACAATCAGTTCAGCCTCAATACTACTATATAGGTATATTTTAATTAAATATTTAATACATAGAGTTGGTTCGGTATTTAATATAATGCGTTCTTGGCGGCCTGCTTTACATAATTCTCTGTTGTAGTTTCCATAATTTTGTTACTAAAATCTTATATAAGTCTTCTTGAGTGTGGTTAGTATAACACGTATGCATCCATTTGAATATAGCATTGGATTTGAGCTAAATCCAAAGCTTTATTCTATTAAAGTATCTTGTTAACAGTTTCATAAAAAGCTATGGAGGTTTAACATCGTAAGTGTTGAATGTTGAGCGCTAGTAGCCATTAGCTTGTACGGACTCTAGATATGTTTAGAGACAAATACGCCATCACACAGAAGTATCCCTCTGAAACTGGCTGGTTATACGACTGTTTTTAGCCATCTCATGATTTTTGCTCATTAGTAACTCGGCCTTATTCAAGCCAATTTCAAATATAACACAATGGAAGTCATATTAAACTGAATCTAATACATTTTTTTGCTATGAGGAATTCTTGGAGCCCATAAAGCACCTAAGCACCGAGTATTCATACAAATAACCAGTTCCATATTTTCTTCGGTCAGTCTGATGGTTGGACGTAATTACAAAAAGGTGACCAGAAGTTACGAATGTTCAGGCACAAAATTTCAAATAGCCAGATGATGACACCGCAAAGGACCGATCGCAATCTCGCCGAAAAGAAAAATTGACGTCTGAAAATCCAAAGCTGCAGGCGAGGTTAAGCACCTTTTTGTAATTAAAAACCGATGTGAGATTGGATAAGCCCAAAGCTATATTAAGTGATATTGTAAAATATATGTTAATAATAATATTTAAAAACTGATGCGGCTGGCAGTTTGATAACTATCTGTCAAGCTTGCAGTGTCACACGCACAGGGTTGCCATCCGGGGAAAAAATCAATAGATTTTAGTTTTTTTTTTTTTTTAGTGATTTAATTCAATAATCTAGTGATTTATGTGCTGATTTAGTGTATTATTTGATTTAAGGCAACATAAAATCACCAGAAACAGTGATAAATCACTAGTGATGGCAACCCTGCGCAACCACTGGTTAACTCTAATTAATTTTGTATGAACTACGCATATGTCAAGGGAAGAATACGCTACTGCGTAGTACTATGGCCTCTGAAACTGACACGCTAGATAATTATTTTACCAAAGCTCTAAATTCTTTTTTTTTTTTTTTTTTTTTTTTTTTTTTTTTTTTTTTTTTTTTTTTGTTACATCAAATCTGTGCCCTATTCGGGCAAATTTAAATTGTAATACAAAAAAACGCATTAAACTGAACTAAGTCGCTTTTTGCCACAATAAATTCATTGAACCCATAAGGGCAACGTATTTATACACATAACCAATGTGATATTGGGTTTAACCTAACCCCATGTATGTATTAAATGACATAAATAAATGTTTATTAGCTATAATTAATTAAAAAAAAAAACTTTCCAAAAAATAAGTTTTTCAAAGAAAAGTATAGGCCATTTCTTAAGATCTGCAGATACAAATACCTGTTAAAATTCAAACTCAAGACGACCAGAAATTACTATTAAAGAATAAATGAAATCCAAAACGAACAGAAATGAAATAAATAATCATAGCAAAAAACATATAATAAGTAATGATATAAATGAATTAATAAATCTTAAAGCGAGTAATGCTTAAATTGAATACGCAAATCAAGCTTATAACGAAAAAAAAATTTGCTATTGAAGTATAAATGAAATCCAAAACGAGCAGAAATTAAATAAACAATCAATGCAAACAAACATACAATAAAGAAGGTAAATGTGTATAATTCATGAGTCACGCGATAAGTGAAATTTCGTTAATGCCAATGAAATAAAATTAAATAGGGTAAAAATAAAATAGTTCAGAAACAAATTTGGCCTACGTATTTGCACATTAGGGGGGGCGCGCCCCCCCCCCCCAAAGCATAGCATATGTTAAATACGTAACCTAAATTACCTTAACCAAACCTAGATACCTTTTATTCCCCTTAAACCCAAGAAAACTAAAATTTAAATATAGTTCCTGGAGTGAAAAACCCCTTTGTGTATACAGCGTCTTATATAAGTACCAGGTAATGCCTATCTGGTTTTCGCAATTCAATTCTCGCATGACTACTGTATTCTAGACAAGTACCTAGATACTAATGTAAATGAATAAATAAATGTTAAAACGAGTGAAAATTAATTTGAATATTCAAATCAAGCTTGAAACGAACAAAAATCACTACGAACAAGAGTTTGGGTATCGGCTCCTTTTGTCACTGTAAAAGTCTAAAACCTACTGCGTCATTGAGCCCTCCCCGAAGTTTCTACGAGCATCCCTTCCATAAGAATCATATATTCTCCCAGAGGTATACGTACAACGCCTGCCCCCGGGTCCTAAAGAGCTGCGTCGACACAGAAGTTTTTCTTATCTGACCTTTGAACTATTTTTAACGAAATGACTATCTCAATATTTGTATCGGATGGGTTTGGGAAAAATGGCGTGTGTGGGGAGAAGGGGCTATTTGCCCTCGGATATCTTTTGACTCTTAAAAAGTGAACTAGAAATTTTATTTTCCACTCAATTGAGCCCTCTCTGAAATTTATACGAGCATCCCTTTCATAAGAACCATATACACCCCCAGAACAACATTACCAACCCCTACCCCCAGGCCCTAGGGGGTTGTGACGACACCGCAGTTTTTGTTATCGTATTTTTTAGCTTTTTTTAAATGGCTATCTCAAAAATTTGTAGCGGATGGGTTTGGGGGTAAAAGGGCGTAGTGAGGGGGGCTAGTTGCCCTCCGATCTCTTGACTCTTAAAAACTGAACTAGAACTTTCAATATCCAATCAGATGAGCCCTCTATGAAGTTTATACGTACAAGCATCCCTTTCATAAGAATCATACATGCCCTAAGGGCATAACTTAGAACACCTGTCCCCGAGCCCCGGGGAGTTGTATTGACCTCGGAGTTTTTTTGTCCGACCTTTGCACTATTTTTAACGAAATGACTATCTCAAATTTTTCATCGGATGGGCTTGCAAAAAAAGGCGTGGGGGCTAGATGCCCTCGGATCTCTTTTGGCTCCTAAAAAGTGAACTCGAACTTTAAATTTCCAACCCAATGATCCCTCTCTGAAATTCATTCGAGCATCCCTTCCATAAGAACCATATATAGCCCCAGGACATAACTAACAACACCTGACCCTAGGCCCTGGAGGGTTGTGTAGACACTGGAGTTTATGATATATCAACTTCGAACTATTTTAACAAAAGTGTTATCTCAAAATTGATATCGGATGCATTTGGGAAAAAAGGGCGTGGGGGAACTGGTTACCCTCCGATCTTTTTCAACTCTTAAAAGTGAACTAGAACTTTCAATTTGCAATCAAACGAGCCCTCTCCAATTTTATACGAGCATTCCTTCCATAAGAACCAAATATGCTCCCAGAGTATAAATTAAATCGCCTGCCCCCGGCCCTGGGGGATGTGTCGACACCGGAGGTTTTTTTTGCATGATCTTTGAAATATTCTTAACAAAATGGCTATCTGAAATTTTTATCGGATGCATTTTTGAAAAAGGGCGTGGGGGGGGCTAGTTGCCCTCCGATCACTCTTGAGTCTTAAAAATGGCACTAGAAATTTAGATTTCCAATCGAATGAGCCCCCTCCGAAGTTTATGCGACGACCCCTTCCATATAAACTGCCTCTGGGAAAAATAATAATAATAAGCATAGACAGCGCAACAGCACTGCCAAGTGAAGAACGATGTTGGCACAATGTATTATTTTTTATTTTTTTGGTTTCTTGGTTTAACACCAGGCCACTTCGTATCAAAAGAGTTGTCGTAGAAACTTCGAAAAGGGCTCATTCGATTGGAAATTGGAAGGGCTTGTGCCCTTTTTAATAGCCAAAAATTATTGGAAGGCAACTACAACTCTTCCACGCCCACCATATCCCAAAACACATCCAATCAAAATTTTGAGATAGCCATTTTGTTCAACGTAGTTGACAGATCTGGAAATTATGTCTTTGAGAAGGACATCCCCCAACAGCCATCAGGGCAAGGGTTGTAAGTTACGCCCTGGGGGCATACAAAGTTTTAATAGAAAGCGATGTCGTCGAAACTTCAAAAAGGACTCATTCAATTGAAAATTCTAAGGGCTAGTGCCCTTTTTTAGTAGTCGAAAGTGATTGGAGGATAACTAGCCCCCCTCTCACGCCCACCATTTCCCAAAACACATCCAATCAAAATTTTGAGATAGTCATTTTGTTCAACGTAGTTGAAAGTTCTGGAAATTAGGTCTTTGAGGATGATAACCCCCTCAGATCCCTCAGGGCATGGGTTGTAAGTTATGCCCTGAGGCATATAAAGTTTTTATAGAAAGCGTTGTCGCAGAAACTTCAAAAAGGGCTCATTTGATTGGAAATTGAAAGGGCTAGTGCCCTTTTTAATAGTCGAAAGTGATTGTAGAGCAACTAATCCCCCTCTCACGGCCACCATTTCCCCAAACACATCCAACCAAAATTTCGAGATAGTCATTTTGTTCAACGTAGTTGAAAGTTCTGGATATTATGTCTTTGAGGATGACAAACCCACCACACCCCTAAAGGCAAGGATTGCAAGTTATGCCCTGGGGGCAGATAAGGTTTTTATAGATAGTGTTCTCGTAGAAACTTCAAAATGGACTCATTCAATTAGAAATTGAAAGGGCTAGTGCCCTTTCTAATAGTCGAAAGTAATTGGAGAGTAAATAATCCCCAGCTCACACCCACCCCTTTCCCAAACACATCCAATCTAAATTTTGAGATAGCCGTTTCCAGAGCCATCAGGGCAAGGGTTGTAAGCTATGCCCTGGGGGCATATAAGGTTTCTATAGAAAGTGTTGTAAAAACTCCAAAAAGGGCTCATTCGATTGGAAATTGAAAGGGCTAATGCCGTTTCTAATAGTCGAAAAAGATTGGAGGGCAACTAGCCTCCCTCTTATGCTCACCATTTCCCCAAACACATGCAATCAAAATTTTGAGATGGCCATTTTTCAACGTAGTTGAAAGTTCTGGAAATTATGTCTTTGAGGATGACAAACCCCCCAAGCCCCTCTGGGAAACGGTGTAAGTTATTCCCTGGGGGCATGTAAGGTTTTTTATATATAGTGTTGTCGTAAAACCTTCAAACATGGCTCTTTCGATTGGAAATTGAAACGGCTAGTGCCCTTTTTAAAAGTCGAAAGTGATTGGAGGGCAACAAACCCCCCTCTCGTGCCCCCCATTTTCCCAAACACATCCAATCAAAATTTGAGATAGCCATTTTTTTCAAC
>JAQQPU010007345.1:10698-21561 GCA_029168905.1 Artemia sp. Kazakhstan ARC1039 | reverse complement strand
AGGAAAGGATGCGGCACTAGACCCTTAAGGTCCAAACCGGCGGTGCTGATCTCCGTTTCGTGGCCCTTCAGCCAGGAAGTGCAATGGGGGGCTGGGGGCCAGCCAACCTATGCTTTCGCAAACCCTTCCTGTTTTACCTTCCCCAGATTTCTCCAGGTACCCATTTAGAGCTGAAGTACCCTTATTCAGTACCACGCTCTTTACGTTAAAAGTTAAAAAAAAAATTATTCTCAAACCCCTGAATAACAAAGGCCGTTTAATTAGAATAGATAGGTCTTTTGAAAGAACTAAAAAAACTGTAGCGTAAAGAGCGAGTTATTGACTTGGGGGAGAACCCCATCGTATACGTAATAATTTCTGTTCGTTTTAAGTTCTAATGTTGCTTCTTACTTTCAGTTGAAAAAACTTGTTTTTTTTTTTGTTTTTTTCTGATCGTTTTTTAAATAATGCTTGGAAATCCGGCGCCCCCTTCACAGAAATGTCCCTTACCCCAAAGAAACATCATCCACGGAAAGATTCTCCCGAGTAACCACCTCCTCCATCCCCCCCCCACAAGAAAAACAATCCTTCCTGAAAATGTCGGTATACTTCGCAATAACCAATACAATGTAATAACCAATACCAATGTAAGCAATGGGCAAACTTCATATCTTGCAGCCCTTCCCCTGGGAACTGTGGGGGATTAAGTCATCCTAAAAGACATATTTATTAGATTTTCGACTATGATTTTCGGCTATCTCAAAATTTTAATCGGGTGACTTTGAGAAAAAAATGAGCGTGGGAGGGGGCCTAGTTGCCCTCAATTTTTTTGGTCACTTAAAAAGGGCACTAGAACTTTTAATTTCCATTCCAATGAGCCCTCCTAAGATATTCTAGGACCACTGGGTCGATACGATCACCCCTGGGAAAAAAAAACAAATAAACAAATAAACACGCACCCGTGATCTTTCTTCTGGCAAAAAATGCAAAATTCCACATTTTTGTAGATAGGAGCTTGAAACCTCTACAATAGGGTTCTCTGATACGCTGAATAGGGTGGTGTAATTTTCATTAAGGTTCTACAACTTTTAGGGGGTCTTTCTCCCTTTTTTCGAAAATCAGCCAAATTTTATCAGGCGCGTAACTTTTGATAGGTAGGACTAAATTTGATGAAACTTATATATTCGAAATTAGAGTTAAAATCTTATTCTTTTGATGTATCTATTGGTATCAAAATTCTGTTTTCTGCAGTTTTGGTTACCATTGAGCCGGGTCGCTCCTTACTTACAGTTCGTTATCACGAACTGTTTGATTTACCTATTATCCCTTACTGGTTTTGCAGGATTTACACTCTTTTGAAAATATCGCAAAAATTGCTGCTTCAGATGAGACAGCCATAGGAGATACGAGGTATATCGGTGAATAATTGAATGATATATCGATAGTAGAATTCGCTTTGGCAAAAAATGCTACATTATTCGTAGCATTGTAACTCCTTTGACAATTTTAGAAGAAATAGCATTATTATGGTGCCTTCATACCAGATCATAATCACTAAAACAATAATTATCACAGACAATTTATTTGGTGCACGGCTTCTCAGCCATGTGTTGATGCAACCTACTGCAAAATACTTGATAACTTCAATTCAAAGTTATCAAGTAATTTGCATTAGGTTGCATCAAGACATGGCTAATTGTAGAAAGAGAAAAAGCCAAGACAGATAGTCCAAGTAATTGAGAGGCAAATGTTTAAATGACTGCGGCATGGGTAAATGGCGGGAGTAAGTATGACTCCCTTATTGGCCATTTACTTGTCAGGTTAGTTTTTGAAAAGGCACGCGTTCCTACTCTACAGAAGGTCATGAGGAAGGTCTTATCTGCGTTTCTACCCTACAGAAGGTCATGAGGAAGGCTTTATCTGCGTTCCTACTCTACAGAAGGTCATGAGGAATGTCTAATCTGCGTTGATACACTGTAAATTAATATTTGGAAAACCTTCTAAACCTTCTCAAAGCTTCCTTAGCCTTTTCCACATGCTCATCAATAGACTTTGGACGTATCATTAATACTGTGTCATCAGCAAAAGCAGATCATAAAGGTCTTGAAGATAAGATTTCATGGTGTTGAAAAACACCACATAAAGCAAAAATCAGCACCAGAGGAATTCAATTTCAGAGGGCTAGCAATTTTACTCGCTTCTTTACTGGTACACGACTCAGTAGTCATTTCTAAATGGTTAAGTAGCGACATAAACCAAAAGAGTCTTTATACAGTCAGGTTGTCAAAATGTTGATTATGTAAATGGACTGGAAGCTAATTTCTTCCAAACATTCTACTTATTTCTATAGGGTTTCTTTGTGGATATGCACTGAGACATAAGCATTGATACCGATAAAGTTCCGCCAGAGCTGGGACGCCAATGCACGAAATTGTAAGAAGAGGGTTTAATATTTTTTTCTTGTGTGTGTCTGTGTGGGGGGGGCCCCCCCCCGCAAATTTCGATTATTTAACAAAAAGAACAAACAAGGTATTTTCTAAAAATCGGATGGGGTATTTACCCACCCCTCCTTCACCTCTTGCCTCCTATCCCCCAATAGATGTGCCTTGGTTGGAGTTTACACTAATTTAGAAAGATCATTTTTTTTCTGTTGACAGAAACTGGCACCAATCTGAAATACTGAAACGCTTTCATACTAGTCTCAGTAGAATCTACTTAGTAACAAAGAAGATTTTGTCGGTATTAAGAGTTTCGTGTTTAAAGCAACAGAACATCAGTTTGAAACATGGCTTATTTGATCTTCTATTAGATTAATCCATACTTTCAGTATGTGCTTTCTGGTGCGCATTGAAATATTCCAATGCATCCGAATCTGTAATACTTGCAAAATACTTTCGAAAAATAACCCCTAATACTCTGCGGCTTCTCTCAAAATGTAAGTATTTCTTATAATAAGGTTTTATAATTCTCTAATTTTTTTTCTTGAATAAACAGTATGGACAAATCTACAAACTATGAAAAATGTAATTCAATCAGTGAATATATTTGTTCCATACATAGTCAGAGTTCATATGACAAAGTTGCATCAAGTTAATGTAAGTAAACTATTGAATGTATTCTCATAGACTTTATTCAGTCAGTGTACGTAACTGAACAGTTACTTTTTTTCAGATTGGTTTTTACATGGCATATTGCAATAGCGACTGGATTGACACAGGTCTCCGAAGAGCCAAAAATCTTTGCTGCAAGGACCAAAAAGCACTTTCTTGCTGAAAGATTTTTCTGATATATATATTTTTTTTATTTTACATTTTGCTTATATAAGAAAGAAAGACTAAATAAAAAAGTGTAGAATACATGCGAGCATGATATAATCAAAGCAGTTTGAAGCAATAAAAGTTTTCTGTAAATTTGGCTTGCTTTTCCTTCATTACCCTTCTCATACCTCAAGAAATTCCCGACGTAAGAAAAAGAATCCACTTTCTTATCCCATAGATTTCTAGTAATTTTATGAGAGCTGAAAGTATGCTCATTTTTCATTTTGTAGCTAAGGAGGTTGCCGGTGAAGGGGGAGGGGGGGCGTGAGCCTTCTTCGTGCTTCCAATCAACATGTTGAGAATTCCCAAATGATTCAACTTCAAACAAGTTGCAAAGTGTCTGATTATCTTTTAAGAAATTGGCGAAGAGCGGACAAAGGGAGGGTCCAATGCTGCACTTCATGCCTCTAGCACGAATGATAGGAAATTCTTTGTGATTCCATCTCAAAGAAGGTGTCACATGCTTATGCTTAACTGTTTCATAAGACTTTGGAGGTAGGGAGTCTAGAAAGACTAGGGAGTCTTGGTTCACTTTTGTGTTCCAGTCATATGGATTCAAAATAATTCCAGATGAAATAAAGAGCAGAATTTCTACCTTTTTACTAGAAGTTTTGAATTGATGAAGGTCAAAGGGGAATCGAAATTGGTCATTTAGTCAAACATACTAAAATCCTGGTGAGTCTAGGGTTCATCTAAAGTGTGACATGTCTAGTTTCTGAATAAGGCTAGTGGTGGGAAGGGGGTGGAGGAGTAGCAAAAAAACTTTATACCTGTAATCACGCACAATATTCTCGTTAATGATGCACAATAACAGCGTATATAATGAAAACAATGTAATATTCATAACCACTGAGGTATTGGTGCCCCCTCGGGCACGGTGTTATAAGACAGAGCATACCTTTTTTGTGCCTTCTTTAGAAGTCATAAGATGTCCACCATGGCTTCTCCCCATCCAGAGGGCCCTGTATGCCTGCTTCACATCGGCTTGGGCAGGCAGCACTGGTCATTCAAAAGAGAGGAGAGAATTACCTACCACTCTCTTATCATCAGCTGCAAACGGCACTGGATCCTCAGAACCGGTGCTAGCAAAGAAACGTATTTTTCTCACATTAGATTGTGACTCAAAATATCTTCTTGAGCCTTGATTGGCACGGCATGTATACACAGGGACTGATTTATGTGCAGGATTTTGACGTTAATCCCTCACTTCAATCCATCTGATATTGGTTGAATACTCCACAGAATACTCTGCCTTGGTGTCAGACACTGGGCAGAATGGGTAGTCACTTGATAGCAACTGAAATCAACATTAGTAGGCTTTTATCTTTGCTTACTATTCTCAAGAGAGCCAAATTTTAATAGAGATACTATAAATCACAAGGTCAGTCAAGACTGTTTCATTTATCTTCAGAAAAGATATGAACAGTCCATCTTTCTGTTAAAAATTTGGCACCAAAAAAAGAAATGATACAGGCACTATGGAACTGTATTATCCCTTTATTTTGCCCTCAAACCAAATCCAGACATAACTTATTTTGCCCCAATACGGGACTTAGCTTGGCTCTGCGCAAAGCCATTGTAAGGCTTTGTGCTGTATGCACATGCCTTACTTTTTCACAAAATGTTGGAGGTAGGGGGTCTTCAGAGGCCATTGGGCCTCTTTAGGGTCCCTGCATACAAATTAAAAAGATTCCAGATCAAATTAAGAGTAAAATTTCTACATTTCTACTTAATAGAAATGGAGGGCGGGTGATTGAAAATACTACTAGTCACCAGTTGGTTCTTTAGTCATACATGTTAAAAATGTGCCTTCATGATTCAAATAAGGTTTGGTATGTGTACATTCTTAAAAAATCTGACGGTGGGAGGTTCAGGGGTGGAGGAGCAACATGACAACTTTGTACCTGCAGTCACACAGATTATTATTATTAGGAATGGGCACAGAAACCGATATGGAATGTCAGGCCATTTAGGTCTATTATCTCCTGGCCCACACAATAAAAACAATAAATTCTTACCAATAGCCACTTAGCTATTGTTGCCACTCGAGCACGGTATTTTTAAGGCAGAGCTTGCCTATCTCTTTATCCTTTGTCTTACAGAGGAGCCTTTCTTGATATTCTCAAGGGGTTCACCGTTATTTCAACCTATCCCAAAAACCCCACACACCAGCTTCAGACTTTCAGGAGCAGACAGCATTAATCCATCAAAAGATATATTGGAGTTACCACTCCATTTTCACTTTCAAGTGGCACAGGATCCTCAAAATCAGTGACAACAAGAGAAAGCCGTTTTCCCACCTCAGATTCCTCCCCATGGACGCTTCTCGTGCCACTGTAAGCGTTGTATGATTTAACTCCCCGTGCGTGAGTTCGGCAGCCAGGAGAGGCTTCAATCCACCCAATCTTGGCGGCACATTCCACTGAATACTCTGACTTGTGACTAGACACTAGGAAAGACGGCCGGTGGCTGAATTGCGACTGAAATCGGCATTGCTGGGCCCCTATTTGCGTATATTTCTCTCAGTGGCACAACGAGATTCTCATAACGGCTAGCCCCATATCAAACATGCTGGTATAACCTGCTTCATTAAAAAAAAAAATGCAATCTGTCTAGTTTTGTGCTGAAAGCTTGACAGGGTAAAAGGGTAGGTGGTGGAAGGAGCATATCTTGAGCTTATTTCCGTACCAAATATCGATTTGCCTCAAATCTGGATTTAGCTTGGCTCTGCAGAATACCGTCACCTGATATCCCCACTTAATGTTTACCACAACGACGAAGTCCTTAGTCCCTTGCAGTTTTTACTGAGAGCCATCTCTGTTCATTTTGACATAAACTGTTTTCATTGTGCTTCATTCTAAATACAAGTTTTATGTACGAAATAATTCTATTCGAAATATTAAGTCATGTTGGAAGGGACTGAGTTGACAACAGCTGGCCTACCTTCTTAACCTGTTTGTGCTCGCTATATTTTTTCATGATAACATCACTTTGGTTTTGCTAAATATTTTTCCTTTATTGTGCCCTGTGAATTTCAATATACTAAGAGTAAGTAGTAAGCGTTTTACCTCCGTGGTTCTTATGAAAAGTATGGACCTCGAGCTGGGTTGATGATTACGATATTAAAGTTTATAAATTTGCTCATAAATTGTGATCAAAAAAGAAAGATATTCGCTATTCCCCGACGAAGAGCCTACAATGTATAGCAGAAATGGGTTTTTATAGCTTATGTATGTGAAGGTTATCTGAAATCACTCCATCAAGGTTTTGATTCTTCGAGCCATGTTTTCCGGTTAAAACTCGGTTCAACCTAACAAGCAAGCCTGTATCAATTTTAACTTTTAAGTTAGGCTAAAATTTTAAATTTCTTAAGTTCGTTTATGACTCGCTTGCCCCACTGCTGAAACATTTTGATAGAACAATATTACAAAAATTTAAAGATCAAGAAAGGAAAATTTCTCTACGGGTCAGAAAGTTTTTTCGTCTATGATTTTGCTTGAGTTTGTCATCTGATTCCCTACTATTAGGATTGAGGCGAAAGATGGATATCATATGTACCTCCAAAAACTTAGTAGCCTGCTAAATTCTGCTATTAGAATGTTGTTATATGGCAAGAAAATCAAATTTTTAAATAAGATAGATTTGATCTTGTCATTGGTCCTTGAAGATATTGATAGTTAGTAGTTTATGGCATTTATTTTTTTACATAGGACAGTTTTTTCTTAGAAATGCCTTTTAAAAGTTTAAAGAGGGTGACAACCTTATAGTTATAATGCACAACTTACCCCTTTCCTCATCCTTATCACTTTTAATTCACAGAAAATTTACGGTAATCTAATAGTCGATTTGACGCTCTGTGATGCCCATGCTTTGCAAAATCTACTGTTTCCTGAAGAAAAAATGATCCGGCTTAAGTTCTGGTGAAGGGTCGTGAGAGAACTCGTTTCTGTACCACAATCGAAGAGAAAAAACAGAAACACTTTCCAGCAGTCAAGACCGTTCAAAATTGAGGCAAACTTTTCTTTGAGTCAAAATTGAGCCTAGTATTCAAGGCGAGCACTGGCCTCGTTTTGATTCTCAACGCTCAAGATGCGAAACATATTCTCGGAAGCAAATTGAGTCAAGACCGTTCTTGGTTCACTTCAAACGTGGTGTCACGCTGTGCATAAATGAAAAGAAGTATTGTTTTGCTGGGAATTATCATTTACAGTGTTGTAACTAACATTTTGATTAGAGATTTCTAGCCCGAATAAACGATTTGTTAATTTCAGAAAAAAAATAACTTGCTCATCAGGACTTCCCAGTCCCTTCGACTAGTATTGGATTAGGTTGCTTTGCCCAGCAGGACTACGGAGTCCCACAGATTTTTGTCTGCTCAATTTCGGAGGTTTCTTTTAGTATATTTGGAATCAGTGTATCTTTCTGGTCAGGAAAGATATATTTTTTTCAAATATGACCTAAATAGAAAGGATTAGTCATGAAAGGGTTAAAGAGTACCCAGGGCCCAGGAAGTTGAGAGGTTCGGGAGATATCGTACAGTAAAGCTCAATTTTGTTGATGCTCGCTCGCTCGCTCAAGTAATAACAAATGGCATGAAAGCTGGATACAAGATTATTCGTATTCGCAGGTTCTTAAGACTCCCTAAATGTATAAGATGTGCCATTCCCTCGACCATTTAATGGCAAATTGTCTCAGTCCCGCCCCAAAATGTGGTTGCTACGCGGCTCACGTATTTCAACTAAAGAATCACCACGCTCCTGTAACTACTTATGTGCAAACTGTGACGGATAACAGGCTTTGTATCAGAGGCAACGCTATAGCGTTGCCTATAGTAAAGGCCATACGGCTCCAATGTTGTATTATTCATTTTTTTTTTTCCCAGAGGTACTTCATATGGAAGGGGTCGTCGCATAAGCTTTGGAGGGGGCTCATTCAATTATAAAACGAGAGTTCTAGCACCCTTTTAAGAGTCAAAAATGATCGGAGGGCAACTAGCCCCCAAAACCCACACTCTTTTTTCCCAAATGCATCCGATAGAAATTCGAGATAGCCATTTTGTTAAAAACAGTTCAAAGACCATATAACAAAAACTCCTGTATCGACACAACCCCCAAGGACCCGAGGGTAGACGTTGTAAATTATGCCCTGGGGGCATATATCGATCTTATAGAAGGGGTGTTCGTATAAACTTCTGAAAAAGCACCCTTCTTAATTACCAATCAAACTTTTGATTGGTAATTAAAAGTTCTAGTTCCCTTTTAAGAGTCAAAAGAGATCGGATGGTACCCCCCCCCCCCACGGCCTTTTTCCCAAATGCATCCGATAAAAATTTTGAGATAGCCATTTTGTTAATGTTCAAATATCATATAACAAATACTCCGGTATCGACACAACCCCCCAGGGCTAGGTGTTGTAAGTTATGCCCTGGAGGTATATATGGTTCTTATGGAAGGGATGCTCGTATAAATTTCAAAGGGGGCTCACTTGGTTGGAAATTGAAAGTTCTAGTTAACTTTTTAAGTTTCAAAAGTGATCAGAGGGCAACAAGACCCCCCCCCCCCCTCCACGCCCTATTTTCATCAAACCCATCCGATAAAAACTTTGAGATAGCCATTTTTTTTAATATTTCAAAGATCATATAACGGAAACTCCAGGGTCAATATAACCCCCCAGGGCCTGAGGGCAGACGTTGTAATTCAGGTCCTGGGGACATATATGGTTCTTTTGAAAGCGATGTTCGTAAAAAAATGAGAGAGGGCTCAATTGATGGGAAATTAAAAGTTCTAGTTCAGTTTTGAGAGTCAAAAAAGATTGGAGGGCAACTAGCCCCCTCCATGCCCCTTTTTCCCCAAATATACCCGAGAAAAATTTTGAGATGGTCATTTTTTTAAAAATAGTTGAAAAGTCAGACGACAAAAACTTAGGTGTTGACACAACCCCCTAGGACCCGGGGGCAGGTGTTGTAAGTTATGCCCTGGGGGCATAAATGGTTCTTATTAAGGGGGTTCTTGTGTAAACTTCAGAGAGGGCTCATTTGATCGGAAATTGAAAGTTCGAGTTCACTTTTAAGAGTCAAAAGAAATCTGAGGGCAACTTGCCCCCCCCCCATCACGCTTTTTTTCCCAAAACCTATCCGATACATATTTTGAGGTAGCCATTTTTTTAATAGGTCTAAGGTCGGAAAAGAAAGTGCCTGGTGTCGATACACCCCCCAGGGCCCGGTGGCAGGCACTCGACTTATGCCCTGGGAGCATATATGGTTCTTTGAAAGGAACGCTCGTATAAACTTCAGATAGGGCTCATTTGATTGGAAACTGAAAGTCCTAGTTCACTTTTTAAGCGTCAAAAGATATTGAAGGGTAACCAGCTTCACCCCCACCCCAAACCATTTAGTTTTAGTTTACTTTTTAAGAGTCAAGAGATCGGAGGGAAACTAGCCCCCCCCCCCTCCTAGCCCTTTTTCCCCAAACCCATCCGCTACGAATTTTGAGATAGCCATTTTATTTTAAAAAAGCTCAAGAATTAGACAATAAAACTCCATTGTCGACACAGCTTCCTAGGGTCCGGGGGGTAGGCGTTGTAAGTGTTGTTCTGGGGTCGTATATGGTTCTTATGGAAGGGATGCTCGTATAAACTTCAGAGAGGGCTCATCTGATTGGAAATTGAAAGTTCTAGTTCATTTTCAAAGATTCAAAAGAGATCATAGGGCAACTAGCCCCCCCCCCCCCTCCCACACACACCTTTTTCCACAAACCCATCCGATAAAAATTTTTAGATATGCATTTTGTTAAATTTTGTTCAAAGGTCAAATAAGGAAAACTTCTGTGTCGACGCAACCCCCCAGGGCCCGGGGGCAGGCGTTGTAATGTAATGTTCTGAGGGTTAGTTGCCCTCGGCAAAGTGATGTTCTGGGGGCACATATGATTCTTGTGGAAGGGATGATCATATAAACTTCGGAAAGGGCTCATTTGGTTTGAAATTAAAAGTTTTAGTTTATTTTTTAAGAGTCAGAAGAGATTTGAGGGCAACTACCCCCCCTATGCCCTTTTTGCTTCAAACCCATCCAATAAGAACTTTGAGAAAGCCCATTTTTTAATGGTTCAAAGATCATGTAACAAAAACTCCGGGGTCGACACAATCCTTCAGGGCCCGGGGTAGGCGATGTAGTTATGCTGGGAACATATATAGTTGTTATGGAAGGGATGCTCGTATAAACTTCAGAGAGGGCTCATTTGATTGGAAATTGAAAGTTCTAGTTCAGTTTTTAAGCATCAAAAGAGATTGAAGGGCAACTAGCCCCTCACGCCCCTTTCCCCCAAACCTATCCGATACCAAATTTGAGATAGCCATTTTTTTTAATAGTTCCAGGGTCAAAAAAAAAACACTCTGGTGTTGACACAACCTCCCAGGGCCTGGGGGGCAGGCGTTGTAAGTTCTGTCCTGGGGGCGTATATGCTTCTTATGGAAGGGATTCTCGTATATACCTCAGAGAGGGCTCATTTGGTTGGAAATTAAAGGTTCTGCTTCACTTTCTTAGAGTTGAAAGTGATCGGAGGGCGATTATCCT
>JAQQPU010007345.1:0-10298 GCA_029168905.1 Artemia sp. Kazakhstan ARC1039 | reverse complement strand
CACAGTAGTCTAGTGTATGTGCGCTATTGTATTTGGGGATTAATTGTGACGACAATTAAACACCAAAAACAAAACGAGGAACGATAAAAACCAAATAAAAAACTTTTCAGTGCCTACAATCATCAATCCATGAAACTAAAAAATATCTGCCATTTATTTCCCTCTTCTGGTCCGACGTCACTACAATCATTTGCTACTTGAGGCACTGCGATAATGGAGGTGGACCCATCATGATTCTTTCTTCTTGCAGAGGTTACCTCTGTACCATGGCAGTTTGAGGGAAACAGAACGGCCATGGGGACCATACATTTTTAGACACCAATCAATTCACAATTTTTGTGGTCAAAGGTCCCTCTATCTAAAGTGCTGTTGGATGCAAGGATGGAAAGCCCTTTCCTTTTGAGCGAATTATGTAACAAGCCAAAATGCCATCTCTTTTTATTTACTAAAGAAGGGACGCAAACAAAAAAAGTTTATTAAAGATGAAGATATGGTGTTCCACCTGAGACTTTCAGTCATTTTTCGAGGGACTCTGCCATCAAGTCTAAACCCTAAATTGTCCTTAAAGGCTTTGAATTTTCCTTGATAAACTTTAAAATTGTAGACATAACTGCAAGTACAGGCAAAGTACCAAAGCTTGTAGCCTCTTTTTATCTACTTCATGGGGTTATATTGCTCTAGTGTGGAACGTCCTTCAAAAGGGATGACGGACTCAGTAACACCCAAGGAAGTTTCATGCTTCACTAATTGTTTGAAGTGAAAGTTGAGCAATACATCTCGGGGATTAATGACATCCTAGAAATGCTTTGATTTTGTACAGCGATATCACGTAAATTCTTTCACTTTAGGATATACGAAGCATGTTCTCTGTCGGAGTTTGCGCATAAGCTTTAAAGTAGCAGGGTGATTCTCTCGGTGAGGTGTGGGGCTGGCGCAGTGACAAAATTTTGGGGTGAGACTGGGACATTTTACCCTTAAATGGTCGATAGAATGACACTCCTTATAACGTCTTGGGAGTCTTAAGAACCTATGAATACGAGTAATCTCGTATCCCGCTTCCAAGTCATCTATTATTGCTAGCTCGAGCGAGCAAGCATCAAGAAAAGTGAGCTTTACCGTACGAGAAATGCCGAAACTCACAGCCTCTTGGACTTCTCGGATCTTTTTTAAAGCAACATATCAAAGTTGACGCCAAAATTGGCAGCAACCCAAGGTTCTTACGAGTGGAGACTTTTGCTTTAGAATTTTCCAATAAGTTTGGCAGACCATCACAAAAACCTTTGGTGACAAATTTATCCAGCTTGACTACTAATATATTCACAGGTGGCATGAATACTAGTGATTGACTCTTGTCCAGGAAGACTACCTCGTAACTGCTTATACTTCATTATACTGCTTGGCTTGTTGCTTATGCAGGTAATTTATTAAGTGTATCAGTAACATTATCAGAGAACAGAATTCCAAGTTATAGCTAATGGAAGCTTAGGAAAGTGTTCATTGTAAGCTGTCAACTAAGCCAAAAGAACATTAAGTAGCTGCTTGCACGCATTAACTTTAGTTAAATGGTGAAAGTAAGCCAAAGCTGAAATACAGGGCACGTTGGTTGGGCAGTGAATTATAAACCAGTGACTTCTGCACCATCGGCGTCACATTTGCAGAAAAGGTCGAAAACTTCTTTCAGATTATTCAGTTTTGCATTACTTCCGGCCAACTTAAGGACCAACTTATTCAACAAAATCTTTCCCCAACTTGTAAGCAAGAGTTTTTTGGCTTCACAAGACCATTCAGCTTCATTGCCATATTCGAACCTCGGAAAAAATAAGGAAGAGACATCAATCTTAACTTCTCCCAAACGTTCTTTTAATCCAAATTTTCTAGAGTGAGACCTTAGACTGCATGAAAATTGAATTAAACCAAAAAAAATATTGAAGAATAATATTTAATTCAAATTAAACTTTAGATCCTAAATTAAAATAAATTTTCTAGTACCATATCTGGCACAGGAAGCCTCATGGGAATCTGACGTGTATATCCTACTCCGTATCTGGAGTTCCCTGCTTCGAAACTTACATCCTCCTTCTTTGACTAACCTTATACCTATTTCAATAAAATGGAATAAAATGAATATGATAATGAAAATTAATAGAAACAAAACATACAAAAAATTGTAAAAGTAGAGGACAACATTATAACTTAAATAATCACTAATTAATTTACATAATAAGGGCTTTGATACTTCAAAAACATCTCACTCTCTCTGCTTTTGTGACTATTGTTTCTCCTTGTTTCATCATTGACTTCGTGATTCACTTAGAAGTAATATAATAAAAGTTTTGAAATAATGTACGTCTTAGCCCGTTAGCCGATGCTAGATGTGGTATGGGCTGGTGGGTTGAATGCTTTTCACCTTTTTGGTTTTGACTTTTTTGGTGACGATTTTTTATTGACCCTTTTGGTGACGAATGCTATTGAGAAGTTTGGGGACGATTTTACACATATTTTTTCAAGAAAAACAAGAAGGGATTTATAAAAAAGGTATTTTAGGAATATCAGGGCTAGTTGACGCTCATTTTAATTAGAAATCATTACATCATAGCAAAGAAGATTGAAATAAGGAAAAAAAACTGTAAAGTTCATAGTAGGCTAGTAAATTCAAAAACATTTTGCAAGGGAGTCCAAATTTTTTGGCATGTGCCATTGAATAGTGGATTTGGCTTTATATTTGCCTCTCAGTAATATCAGAAAATGATTTTTATGGCCATAAATTCATTCATTCATGGCCATATATTTTCGGTGCTGCACCACTACCGACTGTATCGGTGGCGGCGTGCTGAAATATTTTTGGCTACGTGACGCCAATTTTCGGTGCGGCTTCGGGGAATACTCATAATATCATAATATAATTTTCAGCGTAGTATAAAGACCACTAATAAAAATTATTATAGATAGCGCTATTTCAATTCCAAGTACGCAACATGATTATACTAGTAATAACCTTCTGTCGCAACTCCAGGCAAACTATCTGTTATTTTAAAAAACATAAACAAACAAATCTGACTTGTGTGTATGTATAATGGTAAGATGGGTCCAAGGTAGTCGAACCAAGCGACCACAGATGCACTATATCAATAGTTCCAACAGAATTGACATTAGATAGATAGATATTTATTGCAAAACAAAAGCCTCTTTGGGCCATGGCAAAAACAAACACAGTTGCATATAAAGTCAAAACACATGATAATCACATATATAACAATAACTAAGCATAGCCCATAGCAATTATGCAAATTAAATTTTTTTCTTAATGCTTGTCAACAAACTTACTAAGCGATGTCACAAGTATCACAAACTATTTCATTCTTTTTTATATCTTTTCCTGTGTTTTTATGACGGCTTAGCACATTCTTACGGTTTTCCGCCCATATTTCTTTAACTCTTTCCTCATAATAAGCTGTTGCCCCGTTCCTAGCTATAACTGACTAAAATCCAGATTGACTATTTCCTCTAATAAACTATTACGTGTATAAATTATTATGCATATGAAGGGGGTTGCCTCCTCCTCAACACCTTGCTCTTTATGCTTAAGTTTTTCAGTGCTTTTGAAAAGCTTCTTATTACTTTTGAAAAGCTTCAGCTTCTTATTGTTCTAATTGAACGACCTTTGTGTTTCAGGAGTCGTTCTTAGAGAATTGGGGCAAAATTCAAACTTTAGAGTAAAGCGTGAGGTGTTGAGGAGGAGGCAACCCCCTTCATATACGCAATACTTTCTGTTCGTTTTAAGTTTTAATGTTGCTCCTTACTTTCTGTTAAAAAAAACTGTTGATTTTATTAAATTTCTGATTTTTTTTTAAATAGTCCCAGGAAATCTGGCCCCACCTCCACGAAGAAATATCATCCTCACGGATATATCCTCTAGACAATTCAGAACCCAGGACAATTAGCCTTAACAACTCCACGCGTAGAATTGAGACGGAAAAGAGAAAGCAAGAAATATAAAAATAATTTTGTATAGAAATTCTGGCAAATTCCCTGGTTTATAATTTCTTCGAATAAATTCAACTCCTGGAAACTTCCCTCCCATGGAAAGTTCCCCCGTGAAAAAAAGCAGAAAATTCATCTTCCCACCTTAAAATGTATGCATTCTTCCCAATAACAAATACTATGCGTAAACAATGGTCAATTTTTATAACTTAAAGACCTTTCCCCTGGGGCCGTGAGGGGGGTCATGTTGTTACCAAAAGCATAATTATTGGGCTTTTCGACTATGATAAACGAAATAACCATCTCAAATTTTAATTGGACGATTTTGGGGAAAAAGGGGGGAGGGGACCTAGTTACCCTCCAATCTTTCAATAAAATGGAATAAAATGAATATGATAATAAAAATGAATAGAAACAAAACGTACAAAAAATGCAAAAGTAGAGGACAACATTATAACTTAAATAATCACTAATTAATCTACATAATAAGGGCTTTGATACTTCAAAAACATCTCACTCTCTATGCTTTAGTGACTATTTTTTCTCCTTGCTTCATGATTGACTTCGTGATTCACTTAGAGGTAATCTAATAAAAGTTTTGAAATAAAGTATGTCTTAGGCCGTTAGCCAATGCTAGCTGTATTATGGGCTGGTGGGTTGAATTCTATTAACCTTTTTGGTGTCGATTTATTTGGTGACGATTTTTTGGTGACGATTTTTATTGACCCTTTTGGTTTGAGAAGTTTGGTGACGATTCGTCTTCCCACCCTAAAATGTATGCATGCTTCTTAATAACAAATACTATACGTAAACAATGGTCAATTTTTATAACTTAAAAACCTTTCCCCTGGGGCTGTGAGGGGGGTCATGTTGTATCCAAAGGCATAGTTATTGGGCTTTTAAACTATGATGAATGAAATAACCATCTCAAAATTTTAATTGGACGATTTTGGGGAAAAAGGGTGGGGGAGGGGGCCTAGTTGCCCTCCAATTTCTTGACACTTAAAAAGACACTAAAACTTTTAATTTCCGTTTGAATGAACCCTCTCACGATATTTTAGGGCCGTTTGGTCGATACGATCACCCCTGGAAAAAAAAAACAAACAAAAACAAACAAAAACCAAATAAACACATACCCGTGATCTTTCTTCTGGCAAAAAAATACAAAATTCCACATTTTTGCAGATAGAAGCTGGAAAACTCTATAGTAGGGTTTTCTGATACGCTGAATCTGATAGTGTGATTTTCATTGAGATTATATGAATTTTAACTGTGAACTGGAACTTTCAATTTCAAATCAAATGAGCCTTCTCCGAAGTTTATATGAGCATCCCTTCCATAAGAACCATATATGCCCCCAGAACATTACTTCGCCGAGGGCAACTAGCCCCAGAACATTACATTACAACACCTGCCCCTGGGCCCTGGGGGTTGCGTCGTCACAGAAGTTTTTCTTATCTGACCTTTGAGCTAAATTTAACAAAATAGCTATCTCAAAATTTTTATCGGATGGGTTTGGGGAAAAATAGTGTGTGTGTGGGGGGGGGGGGGGGGGCCTAGTATCCCTAGGATCTCTTTGGACTCTTTAAAAGTTAACTAGAACTTTTAATTTCCAATCAAATTAGCGCTCTCTGAAGTTCATACGAGCATCCCTTTCATAAGAACCGTATACGACCCCAGGACAACACTTTCAACGCCTACGCCCCAGGCCCTGGGAGGTTAGGGCCTGGGGCCCTAACCTCCTTTCCCCAAAACTCCATTGTCGACAATGGAGTTTTATTTTCTAATTCTAGAACTATTTTTTAATAAAACTGCCCTCTCAAAATTTATAGCAGATGGGTTTGGGGAAAGGGCTAGGGGGAGGGCCTAGTTGACCTCCGATCTCTTGACTCTTGGAAAGTTAACTAGAACCTTCAATTTTCAATCAAATGGGCCCACTATGAAGTTTATACGAGCAACCTTTTCATAAGAACCATATATGCCCCCAGGGTATAAGCTAGAGTGCCAGCCCCTGGGCCCTGGGGGGTTGTATCGACACCAGAGATTTTCTTGTCCGACCATTGAACTATTCAAAAAAATGGCTATCTCAAAATTTGTATCGGATGGGTTTGGGGATAAAAAGCGTGGGAGGGGCACGTTGCCCTCAGATTTCTTTTGACTCTTAAAGAGACTCGAACTTTCAATTTCCAACCAAATGAACCCTCTCTGAAGTTTACACAAGCATCCCTTTCATAAAAATCATTTATGTCCCCAAGGCATAACTTACAAAGCCTGCCCCCAGACCTTGGAGGGTTGTGTTGACACTTGAGTTTTTGTTGTCTGCATTTTCAACTTTTTTTAACAAAATGGTTATTTCGAAATTTATATCGAGTGCATTTGGGGAAAAGAGGGCAAGGGGGGGGGGGGCTAGTTGCCCTCCAATCTTTTTTTACTCTCAAAACTGAAATAGAACTTTTAATTTCCAATCAAATGAGCCCTCTTTCAATTTGTTTACGAGCGTCACTGCCATAAGAACGATGTATGCCCCCAGGATATAACATTATAAAGATGCCAAACCATCCATTAAATACCCCTTTTATAATTTATTCCGACTCGAAATCAGCCCTTGCCTCGCTATCACCAGAGTATTTGGACTACCCAGACAATGGTACCTCTACCGCTCTTGTACTATTGAACAAAATATTTAAACAAGGTATATTCCCAAAATTCCAATACATCCCAAGTCATATGGGCATCATAGGAAATCACAAGGCAAATGAAATAGCTAAATGTGCCATTCAGTTTGATATAGTATCTGGGAGGTCTATTCCAGAAAGAGATATAAAGCATTAGTGCCTAAAAATTCATCTAGAAAACCAAAGCCCACCAAACCTTTCTCCATTTACCTCCCGGAAAGACTCAAGATGTACCAAAGAATATGATTCAATGTACAGACAAGAAGTATTATCATATTACATATTTCTTGTCTGTGATCCAATGCTACTGGTCTTAACTGTCAAATTTGCCGTTTCCAAAACACAAACACTTCGACGATAAAGAGCCAATTCTCTTCAATCGATGATGCCGAATAGTTCAAAGTTGTCTTTAACTGCCTGAATATAACTGCTTAACTGGTTTCATTAATGATGCATAAATTCTATTATTAAATGATGATAGACTAATTTTTACATTCGATTTCCCAGGAAGCCCCTGACATAATCAGACAATAAGAAAAAGGTGAAATGGATTTATCCGAACCCTATAAGTGAATAGAAGAAGAAGAAGAGAAGTGGCCTTCAGCTATATAGGCTTGCTTTGTGGATTGTGGTATTTTTGTTTTCCTTGACTTGTTAAACTTCGGAAGGCCTACATTAGGGCATCGCCATTGGGAAGTTAGCAAATAGGCTATATATATATGTATAGGCTTAATGATATCAATGAATTAATAGTCAAGTCAAAAACTTGGACTCAAAATGGACCGAAATTAGCCTACTGAAAACAGGAGTAGTCCTCTAGGCCTATCTTCTGAAGACAATTTTGTCATTTTTGTTTGGTAACAGTGTAAACAACTAGGGTGAAAACCCAGTATGCAATTGAGCAAAATATGTAAAACTCAAACCCTTCCTAGGCCTATTTGTTCCAAAATTTTTTCCTCAAACCCTTCTTCAAACTATTTGTCCTCCAACCCTTCCAATTCTTATTTTTTACCAAATAGGAATTGAGACAAATTGCATATATCAATGAATAGCAAAAATCTGAGCTATGCATCAATATGGTTGTTTGGCTAGGCTATTAAAATTATTTAAGATCAAACACTTGAAATAATTAGTTTATTGGCTTACCTAGAAGGATCTGTTTTTGGAAATAACAATTATCCTATTTTGATATTAATATCCAGTACATGGGCGCCCATAAGCTGAATTCCAGGGGGGGGGCAAACTTTGTCTAATTGCTACTTTTAATGCTATATAATAGAAATCTCAGAACAAAAACATAAAAATAAGGCAGCATCATTCAGCCAGGGGGGGGGGGGCAAGAGCCCCACCATATGGGCGCCCATGATCCAGTAAATATGTTTCTGTTTATATTACTGACTTACAAATAAAGTGAACATACTATTCAATGCCTTTTTTTATGCTCTTTCCAAATATAATAACCACTTTTAACCTACTGCTAATGAATTTTACCCCCATCCCTATATATAGGCCTACCAATTCAGGGTGTATATTTGTGCTTTAGAGGGTTAGGGGTAAAGTTTATGTCTGATGCAAATGAGAGATAAGTTTAAACTTTATCTGGTAAAGTTCTACAAAATCATATTATTGAGTTAGGACAAAAGTGAATACACCATTCAATGCCTTTTTTTATGCTGATTATGAATATTACCTTAAATTAGCTTAAATCGCACTTGCTAGTGATATGGACGAGTCCAGTGTATGCCAGTTAGTGATGATAGGGCTGCGGGACATCAGCTTCATCCCATTGCATGAGCCATAGTTTGGTTTCCCATTACTTATCAAGATTGGCTTTGAAACTGTCAACGGATGGTGAACTCACTGTCATTTCACTCAGATCATTCCAGAGGCTTATGATGTGATTGGAGAAGAAATGGTTCCTCTTCCTTGTATTAGCACGCTTCCAAAAAAGCTTTGCTGAATGACCCCTGGTTCTTGACAACTGGGCAGGCTGAAAGAGGTCCTTGTCGTCAGACTTGAGCAGTTTGTAGGTCATTATCATATCACCT
This sequence comes from Artemia sp. Kazakhstan ARC1039, assembly GCA_029168905.1. Classification (NCBI taxonomy): domain Eukaryota; kingdom Metazoa; phylum Arthropoda; class Branchiopoda; order Anostraca; family Artemiidae; genus Artemia; species Artemia sp. Kazakhstan ARC1039. The sequence goes on along the minus strand of JAQQPU010007345.1, from coordinate 1,594 downwards.
CTTCGCCGACGGTATGTCAGAGTTGGTAACTTGAGGCTCTGCAGTTGGCATTCATACTCTTTGTCTCTGAGCCCCTTTACACATTTTGACGCCCGTCTTTGGACAGACTCGAGAGCCATCTAGTCTGTTTTATTAATTGGCGTGGCAACACACATTCCAAATTCTAATCTTGGTCTCACCGGGCTCTTGTAAAGTTTTGTGATTATTGCAGGGGATCTACTTGTCATTGTATGTTTGATGAGACCGAGAGTTTGGTTCGCCTTTGCTACTGCAACTCGGGTGTGGCAGTTGAAATTAAGGTCTTCGTCTACAATGACCCCCAGATCTCTTTCAGAGGGACTCTCAGAGAGTGGCTGTCTCACACCAGCATTTGCTGACATCGAGTATTGCCATTGTGGGTTATTTCTTCCAAAATGGAGAACCTTGCACTTTTTGACATTAAACTCGAGCCTCCATGTCTTGGCCCATTCGCCAAAGCTGTCAAGATCTGACTGTATTGAGGTCACACCTTGCTGAGTTCCAACAGGACCAATGAGCTTTGAGTCGTCGGCGTACAGGCTAAGCTTGCTTGTAACGGTTCTTGGAGTGTCATTAATATATACATTGAAGAGTGTAGGTCCCAAAACTGTTCCTTGAGGAACCCCGCTTAAGACCTCAGCTATTTCGGAATAGTAAGCTCTGCCACCTTCACCAAAAACTCTGACCTGCTGCTTTCTTCCCTTTAGGAAAGACGTGATCCAGTCCACCACTCCCTCTTGAATTCCAATTGCATTCAGTTTCAAATGAAGCCTTCGATGGCAGACTTTATCGAAGGCTTTAGCAAAGTCTAGCAAGATCATATCCACTGGGAGACCTTGGTTGAGGAGCTCAGTTATGTAATTATACGAGTCAATCAGATTGGTTTTGACTGATCTGCCTGGTCGGAAACCATGTTGTTGTTTTGATAGAAGGTTATTTGTGATCAAATGTCTAAGAACGGCAGTGTTGACAATACCTTCTAGGATTTTCCCAACAGCAGACGTAATACTGATTGGCTGATAACTGCAAGCTTTGCTCTTGTCTCCTCCTTTATGTATTGGCGAGATATGGGCTACTTTCCAGTCCATTGGTATGACTTTAGTGTCAATAGATTTCTGGAAGAGTCTTGAGAGGGGCATTGCTAGTTGGGAATGAGCTTCCTTTAAGAGTCGTGGATGTATGCCATCAGGCCCAACAGACTTATTTGGATTAAGCTTTTTAAGCCAAGATTCGAGCTCAGCCTGATCCACTCTTATTGGTGACATTTGAGTGGTGATTCCGTAGCATGGTGGGGTTGGCAGGGGGGCTTTGTCTGCGGGTGTGAAGACTGATGTAAACTGGTGGTTCAAGGCATCAGCAATTTCTTGGGGGTCGTTTGACTGGGCTCCATTACAAACCAGCTCCGAAACCGTGTGTCTACCAGGCTTATGTGCTGAGGCATAATTCCAGAACTTCTTGGGATCGGTTTTTGAGGTTGCTGCGATGGCCTCCTCGTATTTATCTATCAGTTCTCTGGACAGGGCTCGAACTTTGTTCCTTGCGGCTTTGAACTTTACCAGGTAGTCCGTTCTGTGGG
>JAQQPU010007344.1:1780-39189 GCA_029168905.1 Artemia sp. Kazakhstan ARC1039 | reverse complement strand
GGCACAGGGAGGGCCTTTGGGGGTCCGGGGGCCCTTTGAGGACCAGGGGGACATTTGGGGGCCGGTGGTGGGCCTTTGGGACCCCGTTGGTCCTTTGGGAGCTTGATGGGCCTTTGTGGGGCCCGGGGAGGGTCTTTGGGGGTCCGGGGGACATTTGGGGACCGGTGGAGGGCTTTTGGGGCCCCGTTGGTCCTTTGGGAGCTCGATGGGCCTTTGGGGGGCCGGGGATGGCCTTTGGAGGTCTGGGTGGGCCTTTGGGGGCGCCGGTGGCCCTTTGGGAGCTTGGGGGACCTTTGAGGACCGTGGGCTTCCTTCAGGGTTGGGGTAGGAGGATTGGAACCCTTTGGGGTTGGGTTAGAGGACCTCACAACACTGTTCAAATGAAACTTGTGTATTATAACGACCACAGAGTTTCACCATTAAATTCTCTTCTAAAATCTCTTCAAAAATCATCTTTTAAAATGTCTCTAACTCTTTCGCCGAAATAGTTCCATAACCTGTCTAAAACAGTTTCGCCCAAATAATCCCTAAACGTAATTCAGCGTGTTCCTTTTGTTTTTGGTATCTCTGTGCTAATGCATTTCAAATTAATAAGAAACCTGATTCCCGCGCTAAGATCAAAACATCTGCCTCGGAAACGATTCTCTTGTTAGAACTCCAAATTAATTCCCCTTTCGTGTCAAATCAATTCTCTTTAGAACAACAAATTAATTCCCCTTCCATGTCAATCAATCAATCATGACATCATCTGTCATGCGTGATATAACTGTTTCTCGGGAACATTTCTGTTCGACATCCAAAGACATTAATAAACTTCGCGCCGGAGACAATTTGATTAATGACTGATAGCACATGTGTTTCCCGGGAACTCGTAACATTTGGCTCGGAAACAATAACAAATACTATTTCTGGATCATAACATCTGTCTCGAACAGGAAGGAAGTGTCATTAACTGTTTCCCGGAACCTCATAACATCTGGCTCGAATAACAACAACAAATACTATTTCCGGATCATAACATCTGCCTCGAACAGGAAGGAAGTGTCATTAACTTTGCTTCGAACGACAACAACATTGACCCCATTAACCACGTGTTCTCCCAAATGACTCTATTCAAAACAACAACAACATTGACCTTGGCATTTTGCCTCGGAAACAATAACAACAACATTGACATTCGCTGAGAGCGTGTCAAAAACACACCTGGAGAAAGAGGTCATTGACCGATTACGCAATCATTCTCCCTAATGACTCTATGCCCATATAAGGAGCCCCGTCACGAGTTATAGGGTCATCTCTACTGGCGCATTCGTTCCTGAAAAGTCACGTAGTCCATACAAGATAAATGTTTAATATGGATACTTATCTTAATGCTTAATTTAACTAAGTTGATTCATTTGTTTTTTCGTAAAATTATCTTCAGCGGTGTATAATAGCGCATGAGCTATTATGAAGGAGGGGTGGGGCCAAGGTGTAGGTTGGGGGTGACAGATGACTAGAAGAACGCATTTCAATGCCCACCCTGTCAAAATCTCCACGAACCTTCAGATAAATCCAGAAGTAGGTGTGGGTGTCTGGGGGGGGGGGGAATTTATATATCATCTCCCTTTATTTAGACTAAGCCTGATTAGAGGTGTTGCGGGGTGATACCTCCCTTGTTCATGCAGAAAAATGTTTCTGACATATGCTTTAAAACCTCGTTTAACTAAACTGAATTGGTCCATATTTCATTAAAGAATACACAGTGATTTTTAAGTGCGCATCATCTATTACGTAGGAGGGGCGGCGGATCTTTCTATAGGTGGGGGGGGGGCAGATGCCTCAAAGAGCACATTTTAAAGCCAATATATTCTAACTCTTCTTTGGCATTCAGATAAATGTGGAATGAGTTTTGGGCAGGGAATAAGAGTAAAAACTGATTTGAAACCTCTCTTCATTTACCAGAATATATTGTATTGATGCTGAGGGGGGGGGGGGTAATAGTGCCCGTCCAACTGCGACAATATCTTTTCCTATTTATATACAATGTTTCAATGTGTTTAAATATATATATTCAACGTACTTAACATCAAAAAACCTTATTGTAGAAGTTTCAAGCTCCCACTTACAAAAATGTGGGATTTCGCATTTTTTTTTTCGATAAATAGGATCAGGGATTCCTGTATATTTGTCTCTTTGTTTCCTCAAGGGTGATTACATCGATCCAATAGTCCTAGAAAACCAGAAGACGGCTCACTCCATTGGAAATAAAAATTTTTAGTGATCTCTATAAGCATCCAAAAATACAGTGTATCAACAAAGGGCCATTCTCCCATTTTATAGCACCGAACTACATTTCTAACCCAAATGTGGCTAAGTTGTTATCCACTGAAAATTCTGAGATGGCCAATTGATTTGTAGTTATTGAAAAAGAAGATAAACTTCCCAGTTTCAGAGGTGTTAAAGCCAAGTGTTGGCCCATTCGTTCTTGAAAAGCAGCTTAGTTCATGCAAAATAAAGGGTCAATATTGACACTTATTTTAAAGGTTGATTTAATCAAGTGGATACAGATTATGTTTGATAAAATTCTGTAGAGTGAAGTATAGTTTAGCATCAGCAATTATGGAGGAGAGTCAATGGGTTGTTTTAACAACTCTTTCTGTGAGCATTCAGGTAAATTTAGAAGAGGGTCTGGGTAGGAGGAAAGTAAAAATTAATCTGTAAATTCCCTTCATTTGGATCAAGCGTGAACATAGGTGCGGAAGGATGATAGATCTTCCTTCTTGTTACAAAATACATTTTTTTAACACAAAATATTAAATTCCAGATCCCATATCGTATCATGGTTAGACCTGGTCATGGTTTTAAAAACGACCAGGAATTGAATTAGAAAAAAAGAATTCAGCTGAAAGTAAGGCGCAACGTTCAAACTTAAAACAAACAGAAATTATTCCGTATATGAGGAGGGGGGTACCCCTCCTAATTTCTGTAATGCTGCTTCTTTCTTTCTATATGAAAAGTTTTTTAATTAATAGGTAACTAAAGGTGACCAGGCCATTATAGACTGCTATGGTATAGGTCGGTCAGGATCAGGGATTTGCATACTATGGCAACCAAACTCTTATCTATAGTAATTTCTGTTCATTCTGAGCATGCTGATATTTTCACCCTTAAATTGCTGGATCTTTAATGTTACGGGTCTTAAATAAAAAATTCTCTACTTTATTTTACTGTTTGACGGTATAAAAAGTATCCATTGAGTGAAACTATAATTAAGACTTTGCGCAAAAAAAGATCGCTAGATATTCCCCCCTTCTCTTCAAAAGTTATTCTTATTTATAACAAACAAATTTCAAATATATACGTCAGAAATTGTATAAGAATACTTTCAACTTGACCTTTCATTTAATAAATTGTTTCACGGAATCGAAACCCAGGAAACCAGTAAATAAAAATCCGTTGGAGACTAGGCAAACTCCAAATACCAAGGAAGCTTAACAAAGGCTCAATTTTTAATTCAGGAAATTCTTTCCCCTAAAAGAAGGCTTTACTAAGCTACATTCAGGTAGGAGTGCTCTATACTCACCGGGACGAAGGCTGAATAAGAATGTATTTCATTGCATTGTTCCTTGGATGGACAAAGGAAGGAAAATATAAGCTGAGAAAAAAGGCCGAAAATTCCAATACATCCCGCAATTATTTCTAATCGTCTTTGGCTCAAATAATTTTCCAGCAGTTTGTGCCGTTCCAGAACAATTGTTGTTAGAGCAAAAACCATACCGAAAACAACGCTGAAATAAAATAGCAGAAGCTAGTTTAATAATGTATAAAGACTCCGAAACATCAAAACTAATATGAAAAAAAGCACTTAAAAGCCTGTAAAGTTTGACATTTTTTAGAGACATTAAAAAGGAAAAGCCATGCATAGGGGGAGCTAAAATTGGCCGTTGAGGAGGAACGGGTGGAGTTACTTTGATCAAGCACAAGGGATATAAGCGAGTCAAAAATAGTGATTAAAAAAACTGGCAATTATACCCAAATAATGGTATAAAAAGAAATTGAGAAATTTAAATGATAATGAAATATAATGGATAAAAACACATTAGTGATAGGGATGGTAAATCGGATTGACAATCGGTAGAGTCTAAATTTTTCTAAAGTCACTATCGGAATCGAGCAAATTTCCTCGATCCCAAAACGATTGTACCATTAAGTTTATTTAAAAAACAGAAGAAAAGGTGCCAGGTGGCCTTTTTATGCAGATATACCCATTGCTTTGACTTTCAGCTAGTCTCTTAGTGAAGATGCGCTAATTTTCTTATTATATTAATATTTGATTGTCTCTCCTTTTTGAACGAAGTCACACCTGTCTGAATTATCCTAGCTTTATAAATTTGCAGAATTTCGCAATAAAATAAAATATTATATTGTTAATGTCGTTTAAAGTGTAATGTTAAACTAATCATTATTCTCACGATTTAGGACAGATATATTATCGTTACCTGCAAGGTTTTTTAGGGAACACTTATGATATAATCCGGAATACGAATGAAAGTAGAAGTTACCAAGGCCGTACCCAGTAGGGGGGTTAGGGGGGTTTAAACCCCTTCCGAAATGTTTTTTTTTTGACTCGTAAAAACGTAACAAAAATGGGTATAAACAAATTTTACATGCGTTTTTTTGTGTAACCCCCCCCCCCCCCCGAAAAAATCTTTGAGTAAAACCACCTCCGAAAAAATTCTGGGTACGGCATTGGAAGTTACCTTATCTGCTTTAGTCATTATTCTCTAATTCTTTAAAAATATACGTCAAAATTCATTTTTTTAAAGACATACAAATAACATACTTATGTTGGCAGAAATATATTGGGAAGAGTTCGGTAAAACCCCAGATTAAACGGAAACTCTTAAATGGACAATGTGGGCAAAATTGAAGCAATTTGGATATTCTTTGAGGGGGTATTCTCGAAAAGGTCCACGAAGGGGATTAAATCCTTATTCATTTAACAATCCTAACTTTAAAAAGATTATGCAAGAATAGCCATTTATAGGGACAGTTGTTCCCTGTCCCCCTTTGGTGTAATCAATGCATAGAATACCCAAACCCACAATTTTCATGAGCTACCGTACATGTCCCACTTCAGTGGCAATTCCTAGTCACTCTAAGAGGTCAACTTCAGTGGCTTCATATTTTACCTCTACTTCACTTTGGAATTCCATCATTAAAGTTAATCTAAATTAGTTTTTTTATTTCTGTATTTTCTCTCCAGTCTTTTAACAGTATTTGTTCAGTTTTTTTTTTTTTTTTTTTTTTTTTGTCATAGTATGAATGCTGTCACTAAGCTAGCATTTTCTTCCGTTCTTCAGATTAATACTCTGTTCCTACTGCTCCTCAGTCTCCCTTTCTTTTTAACCTTTCTTTCTTTCCTTCAGTACAATTTCCCCCACCCTCCTGCATTTCTAATTCATTCCTCCTGCTTTTCAATCTCCATATTTTACTCTCTCGCTTTCTCTGTAGTTTCTCTCTTCTTCGCCCATTCCTTCCTATTGCTTTAACTTTTTTTTAATTCGATGGGACGGACGGTCACTAATCTTGACACAACTGGGTCAATAGAAAATTGGTAGTATTTTCAAATGCTATTAAACATACTAATATAAAAATAAAAAAAGGGAAAATTCAACTGTCACCAAATATGAGAATATAATTCAAAATTCTGTGGCAAATTTTTTTTAACAAAAAGTGAAAAAAAAATCTAATGTAACAAATCAGAAAAAGAGTCAAAATTAAACATGCAAAAACCTTGTTTTTAAAAATAGTAATAAAGAGACAATAAACTTCAAAATAAACCTTATTTTTTTTTAGGGAGAGGGGCAAGAACAACCTTCAACCTCCTCACTAAAATATGACATATTGATAACAAAGTACACTCAGTTCAGCCAAGAATCAGGACCGAAAATCGTAATCAGAACTGTGAGATGGAATTAGAATCAGAAAAATTTCGGCATTGCCCCATCACTAAAACATATACAGTTGGGGATAAATTCAGTGAGGGACATGGCATAATTAACTCATTAAAAGCTAGTATTAGTTTCCTTGTAACTAACATTTCTATTTTAATTCCAAGGGTAGCTGTTGAAATGTTAAATTCAAATTGCCTTAATATAATCACGTTTACGTGGTTGTTGATTTTCACGGTATTAGAACAGTGTTTGGGTGTTTCGTCACCTATCAATGAGCGATCTATCTAAGGCACAATAACAGATTAGTGATAAAGAGGAAACATTAGGATACAGAACATTGTCAGTGACCGGGGAAGTTTCACGGGAAATTACTAAGCAATTTTGCAATTTCAGGTTTTATATTATCTAATTTGGGAGGATGCATACACATCTGCATAAGAATTGTCGGTACTCTTGCATTATACGGGCCTTTCTAAAAATTCAAGTTTGATTAATGCTAATGAAATAAAATAGGATTAATATAGGGGGGGGGGGGGGGGGGGTAAAGAATAGCATATATTAAATACGTAACCTAACCTAGCTACCTTTTTCTCCCCCTAAACCCCAAAAAACTACAATTCAATATCGTTTACGCAATGAAAACCACGCTATCATTGCCTAGTCTATAGCGGTAAACATGTCAAAAACGGGTTTTATCATTGCCTACATAGTAGTTAACCAGAGAGGCCCGCATAATGCAAGAGTACCGAATTGTCTCCGCAATGCATATAAGAATTGTACCAGGTAGGAACCCAAAGCAGGAGCTATTTGGCCAGGCCTGCCTTAATATCTTAAATTTTTTACGATTTCATCGAATTTTTTTTGTTTGTTGTTGTTGCATAATTCACCTTTTCCAATGTCTTTTATTTTATTTGCAACACCCTCCCCCCCCCCCCCAATTTTGGGCAGTCCAAAAGATAAATTCCGGTGTTCGTACTTGTACTATATGTATCGAAAGCAGTATGCGCATGCGCTGTTCAAAAAAAAAAAAAAAAACAACAACAAAAATACTGTAAGAATAAAGACGCATTTTAGCTTGAATTTAGAATCCAAGCGCTGTTCTTTTAAACTAGAGTAAGACCTAATGTCATGTTCAATTAACTTTACAGCCTAAAGAGAAACAACAAAGAAAATAAATTTGCTGCAATTCGAAAGTGGCTTTCGTGTAAAACAAGAAAAAAAGGCAATCTCTGTTGAAGATGACAACTCTTTTCCCCTGCAAAGTGTTAAGTTAGACCGCTCCAGGGAATCAATGCATAAAAGATATTAAAATACACGACACTCGGGATACTTGGCAGAAAAAAAACAACATATTTTCAAGCGTCAGAATTCCTGGAGAAATCACCTGACCTCTCTTTCAGTTAGGAACATAAATATCACACTTTGGAACACAAGAAAATTGGAGTCAGGACACTTTAATAAATTCAAATGAACTGGTGTAATTCCTGTACAAAAAATCCCTAAAATATCAGACATGAATTTTTGGGATATACTTCTCATCGTTTTCAAGGGTTTCTTTGGACAAATCTTCCTCTTAGAGCATATTCCCGACCCATCACGCCTTTGTGCAAGTAGGTATATGAATACAATAGGGTATGCTACATTCAGAATTTTTCCACAATAAGAGGAAATCTATCACCCCACATAACACATACCGGTTACTTAGTCCAAATATATTCCTCCTAACGATGCAAATACCCCCCCCCCCGTATCTTTACCTAAAGGACCTTTCAACGGATGTTAGACACTTGGGCCTGAAAAGGACCTTTTGAAAAGGTCCTTTCCAAAAATTATTTCTTAATATTTCATATACAATAGTACAGTGCAGAATATAAATTTATGTAACCTTGAATGAAATGAATGATTCAAATGAGGCTTAAAAGTCATTGTGTGTAATAACTATTCGTTTCCTATGAACTGCTTTAACTCTTTGGGAAGAGTGCACCATCCCGCGTTTTTAGGGCCTCTGAAATCACGAGGCTAGATAAATAGCTTTTCTATATTACCAAATCGGTTTTCCCATAATTTTTACTTGGCAGCATTTTGACCCTATTCAGGCCAAAATTGCACCAGGAAGTGTAAAAAATAATCAGTTAGCTAGGAGCTATTAATTTCTTACCTAAAAAGGCCACAAGAACTTTCAATTTCAGAATTTTTTTTTTAAACATTTTGCATATGATGGTGTAATTTCTATCACCGCGCCCTTATTTTTTTTTGGGGGGGGATGTTAACTCTTTTTTAAAATTATGCAATTTTTAACGCTAATAAATTTTGATAGGTAAATTTAAAATTAATACAATTTTAAATATTTGGAGACAGGATGAAAGAAAAATCTTTTAATGTACATGTTGTTATCAATACTGTTTTTTTTTTTTTTGTAGAATCGATTACCATTGGCAAAGGTCACTCTTTATTTATAGTCCGTTCCCATGAACTCGATTTGCCTTAATATCCCTTTTTGGTACTGTGTTCATAATGTATATTGATATCCCTGTCAGTACTCAGATTCCTTGGTATTGTTCCTTGATGTCGCACTGACGGGAAAAGATGCAGTCAATTTGAAAAAGGAGGCAAGGTGTTCTTTTAAGGTTTAATCATTGAGCTACATTTATGTTGCTTAAGGAGTCTAACGTCATTCTGCGGAATGACCATTATCTCTATAGACTTTAGTATGATTTTATAAAGGGTAGAGGATGCGTCGACCAAATTTTCTCTCTTAGGTTAATAATTGTGAAGTCCCTCAGTCATCAAACTCCGTTGGTCCTCAGTTTTATAGATTGCGAGCAAACTTTCTATTCAGCTAATCAAAGAGCTTTAGCGAAGGTCCTAAATACATTAAAGCAATTAGTGCTATGTACGAGAATAACCAAAGTATAATCATCTACTGAACAAGTACTGACAAAACTCTCCAAAAGTGACCCCGCGTACCTCAGCGCCTCTAGACGCAAAATTTTGTACTACTTAATCACTCCGAGCCAAAGTACTTTGCTCCCAGCCAATAAATTATCCCAGCCAATCGCCCCAGCCAATAGAGCGTGATTCAGGCGACGAGTTACCCGGAAATTTGTATTGAATTGTGTAACTAAGGGTCTTAAAAATAACCTAAGGGTCTGTGGAAATTGTGTAACAAAGGATCACTTTTTTTGTGTGGAGAGGATAGGTTTTGTCAGTACTTGTTCAGTAGATGATTATACTTTGGAGAATAACATTGCTGCGGTTGAGGTAGGAAATGAGGTTAGTAGCTGGTTTCGTATTAAATCAGGAGTTAAGCAGGGTTGAGTTCTATCCCCATTTATATGGATCATTTTGATTGACTTTGTCCTAAGGAGCATAGCAAAGATAATAGGAGAGCACGGAATCTAATGGGTAACTAAAACTTCCCTGGACTTTAAGCATCCTAGACGAAAATGTTAGCATAACAACTTTTAGAGGTTTTGCACGTTCAGGGTGCAAGAATAGGTTTGGAAATGAATACTAAGAAGACTAAGTCGCTAAGACTAGGAGTAAGTGAAGGTGAAAAGGTGATAAAGTTGGTGAAGTTGAGTTGAGTGTCAAGTTGGAGATCAAGTTGGAAAGGTGAAAAGATCGATCAAGTTGGACAGCTTCACCTACCTATGTACTATTATTAGTAAAAAACGGTGGATGCAGTGAAGATGTTAAAAATAGAATAGCCAAGGCCCAGGGTGTTTTTACATAGTCTTGAAAAAAGTTTGGAAGAACCAAGTCTACAAACCAAAATTGGAATATTGTAAGGAACAGTGGTGACAGTAGTCAAGTATGATTCTGAAGCGTGGGCACTCCAAAAAACGGAGGAGGATTCGCTAGATGTTTTCCAGAGAAATTGCCAACGGATGGTTTTGGGTATTCGTTTGACTGACCCTATTTCAAACCGTAGGCTGTACAGAAAGTATGGTGCAATCCCACTTTCTAGGACTACGATCAGAGAAAGGTTGAGATGGCTAGAGCACCTTCTGCGGACGAAGGATGACAGATTGACGAAGATCTTCCTTGTCGGCCAACCATCTAGGGCCATATGAAAAGCAAGTCGTCCCCGAATGGGGCAGGAGGATGTCATAAGAAAAGAATTAAAGGAAAAGAGATCTCCCTGGAAGGGTGTAAAGAAGGAGGCCTTGTAAAGATTATGAGAGGAGGAGCGTTCGCAGCTGTGTTGGCCTCAGGTGGCTAGCTACTGCAGTGAGTCGTTAGTTGTAGCAGTAGACTACGTGGTGCATTATCCAGAAAGTCTATGCTGTTAATTTTTTCTTTATTATTTCAGATGGCTCCCCATTTGAAAATACATAAATATAACTTTTTCATGTACCTTAATTGTAGTTAAAAAGAATAAAGCATGTGTTAGATGTTCCCAGTGTATTTAATCCACATTCTTGTTTTTATCAAAGCGACCACGCCCATTTTAATATCTCAGAAGAGCAGTCATAGTATTCTGCATAGCAGTATCATTTCCCTTTGCAGATGCCAAAAAATGTACAATACACATAAAAAAGAATTGAATAAGGATGATCGTAGAAAGTACTGCAGGAAGAATTTTATGAGTAAATTGAAAGTTAAATATGCCTACTATTTATTTGCGTTTGTGGGCACAAGATAACTGTCTACAAATATTTGAGGTGTTTCAAAAAGGTAGGTAAATTCGAAGGGCCGGGGCGTAGTTTAGTTGCCCTATCTATGGCTCTCCAAATGACAGCTCAGTTTTATTTTATTTCGATACAGTAAGCTTCTGCAACCCGGGGATATTTCTTTTTAGGGAGAAGAGGTGGAAGATGAGCAGCTTCTATCTATACTACTATTAAATCCTCTTGCTCACCCTTATTTGATAGCCTACCATTCATACTTTATAATTCTGTGAATAATTACTTAATCGGCTTCCACTTATAAACTTGCATTTAGCGGTCTCCTTTACATCCCTATTCTATTATCTTTTCTAAGTTTATAGCCTGCGCACTATTTTTTTTTATATGGCTTAAAAGCTGTGACGTACCCTATGATTATTTTAATATTATCATTCTAGGAATTAGTAAAAAAAAACAAGTTTTCTTTGAATCAACTACTGCATGTAAGGTCGTTATTGTACATGTTTATAAGAGGTATTTTAAGATATAAAACCTAATTAAACTGGAATGAGAAAAAGGTTTCAACCTGAAATCAGTCAATTGGTTTTAAGTTTTTCTTCTTAAGTAATAGATTCAAATTCCTTAAACGAATATAGTAAGACCGACAGGCTATTTTTCAACAATTGCTTGATCGAGTAGCGAGTTATACCCAGAACTAGGCTATTTGAAACTGTTGATTATTCCTACATAAAAGCAAGGATTTATTTATTAAGTCTCTGACAAATTAATGTCAAATTCTAAGCCAGTTTTAGTCCCTTCCACAAGTTTTACACTTATGATCTCAAAACGTCAAAGTTGGCAATCTAGGATTCTAATCAGGGAGTTCATTGGAATCAAAGCGACAATAAGCAGTAGCACATTGAACAGTACATATTTTTAACCTAAGTTCTATTTTTCCGACAATACACCTGATCAACTGCAACCTTTTTTGTCAATGCTATTGATAGATTGACTATTTCAAGTAGGTTTTGCGTGATCCTGACTCCTTATCCGAATTTTAAACCAGTGTCATATCTTTACCAAAATTGATATCTTAATGGATGTAGTGCACTAAAAAAGCACGCTGTATATAACTCGTAATTTGATGCATTATTTGATTATATAATTTGATATATAATTTGTTTAAATAATTTGATTATATAATCTGATTATAATTTGATTATATAGCTTGATTACACCCAACTTTTATTTTACATACGGGAAAAGATTGGCATTTCAAAATTTGTAAAAATAACCAGATTTACATTGCTAGAGCAACGTGAAGTATTGCAGCAACCTTTTGAAAGTCATCGGGAAGTGTTGCAGAGGTAAGGCTTTGATCGTGTTTCTTTGCCATCGATTAAATGCCAACCGATAAGATGTCAACCCGTCAAAACTTTAAAATTGGTATATCTCAAGAAGAAGGAAAAGAAAGAAATGAAGACATGTGCCTTAAAGACAGTCCAAAAAAACGCTCTGTTCTAAAAACCGCCCTTATTCTACTTCCTGACATCCGGTCACCTTTGTTAGTTACAAAATGAACCATACATACAAGCTAATGTTTTATTACTTCATCTCAAAAGGGAGAACCTAACATAATCTATGATGTTATTTCTAAAATTTGAACATGCACAAGCTGAGTTTGTATCCTTTTGCCTCAGAATTTAACAGCTGAATTGCTTCTCATTGGTAAAAAGCAATTGGAATTTATGCCTACCATTGACTGATTTCCACACAAACAATTTACTAATCATTGCAAAAGAACGTCATTGTCTTTCATTAGCATTTATAATCATTGCCTAACCACTCACAAGAAGACAAATTTTCCCATCCTGAAATATATTTAAAACCAATTAAAGGTAAATAAACTATTACAATTAGGTAGCCCTTCGTCCCTGAGGATGAATAACCCTTACGATTCTTGCTTACAAGGAATTCTTTGTGATAGAGGACGAATCCCTAGAGCTTAAACTTTGAAGCCTGCTAGTATCTGGGCTGTAAAGTTCAACAGCCTAAAATTTCTTGATTAACATATATTTGGCTTTAGGAACTCTCCTATCAAATTTCAAATAAATAGGGACACTTCAATGTGGATGGTAGGTGGTACTCAGAAACGGTTGGTTCAAAAAGATGCAACATGTGAACCTTGTGAGATGAGAGGAGCGGGAGAAGCTTATGGAGGGACTAAGGTCCTGCTTTCTGCCTCATGGTCGTTCTGAAACAAATCAGGTCTTCGCTCATTTTTAGCACAGTCAATATCCAATTTGTTTGCGATGTGTACCACAACAAAGAAGTTGTCAGCCCCTCGAAGTTTTCAGAATGGTATATTTCATGAACGAATATTTACTATAAAAAAATGGTACAATATACATTCATCCAGGAATATTGAACAGCGTTAAAAAGTAAACTGTTTCTCTTTTTGTTCAAAAGGCCACTTTCTTGTCGTTGAAGAACTTTCTAATATCAATATCAAACTAAGAAAGGAGCAAAGAGGAACCTTCAAGTTGTTTAGCAGTAAGAGAACTATTAATTTTCAGGAGGTACATGTGACACCATTCCTCTGTCTCTTTCCCAAGCATAGAAAAAACAATAGCAAACTTAACCAAAATAAAAGTCAGATATGACTTGTAAACGGTAGCAGTTTCGGACACGTAGCAAAATTCTTTCTTTTGGAGCTGAAATATTTCGATTTAACATTATTAAAGAGATATTTAGGCGATGGAGCCAGGAGATTGTCATACATCTTAAGCTCTTTCAGATATTATTGTAACTTCAGGCTGAAACTGCAGCCTATTAGGATGCCTGCTTAATTGGAGCTTTCCACCCGAAAGTTGAATAATTTAAACACAACAAAAAAAAGAAAAGGATGAAAGAACAATCAATTCGAAACACGACTAAACAAAATTCAAGAAAAACTATCCATCGAATAGTACAGTCCCACAACTTCAAGCGGGGTTTAGGGGGGAGGGGTCCTTTAAGATTGGCCAATTCTCTACCACTTCTAAGTCAAACTTGTAATAAAATTAATTCACCAGCAATCAACACACCGGCGAAAACTTTTGATATTTAAATCCTCCACCCATGCAACCTCCTAAAAAATCTCACCTTTCTCATTCCCTTCACCAGAAAATTATGTTAAACAGTTCCAAGAATTTGATATAAAAATTTGTGAAAATAAACGCGAATCTGACTACTTGAGCTAAAAATACATTCTCAAGAATCAGAACTCTCGGGGAAATCATTTGATCTCTCTTAATCACGTACAAAACTTTGAACTGTCAAATCTGTATAAACTAGAACCGAACTATCAATATGAGAATCAGCATTGTTGTGGGCTATCAAGACCAAGTTTTTCATTCTAATTAATTTCATATTAGACATATTTTTTTCAGTTCCTAGAATTTACTTTAAGCCAAACTCAATCCATTTTTGCAGGGTAGTATAGGTGGCATTACTAGTTAGTTAAGATCCATCAGAAATTGAAAACTATTTGACTGCTCAAGATTGAAAAACAAACACAAGGATGTCTTCAAACAGGGAATATGTCACTTGACATATACTACACTGATATTACGAATAATTAATTAATATATTTATAAGTAAAATCGATTAACTCTGTAAAGCAAATAAGAAAGAAAATAGAGAAAAAAGATACATTTTTGTTTTGACTTGACTGCACCAATCATATGGCAAGAAAAAGTTCACGATTTTTCAATCCATGATTCTATTGACGCTGGTGTTTGATTACGTGTTATAGAGTCAGTGGAAACAAAATTAAGTATAAGAAAAAAAAGGCTGCTTATCCTTAAAAAACAATGCTGCTCACTTTTTTCAAGCGAGAGAAGGCCGAAATTTTTTCTGTCCTGTTTCAACATTCATGAAAACTGTTTTGTTTTTAAAGAAAACGCATAAAAATGACAACAACAAAAATCCATGAATATTAGAAATTTTTGCAATTATTATTTTTGCAATACAACGCGTTAAATTCCACTTTCAAATGTCCCAAAACTATAGCAGCAACATCACATCGCTTTTGTATGGCCATTGCGAGATTCTTTTACTGGTGTATTGAGGTGTTCATTGTAGGAAAAGACAATGCGTCTAAGCAAAGTTTAGAACTGATTCATCTAAATTGGATTCTCAAAAATGTTTTAGTATTTAATGCTGCAAGTTTGATGGAAGTTTATATTACGAAATGGGGAAAAGACGTGACTAATACTGTTTACATACGATTTAATACCTAACTAGTCAAATAAATAAATTTGTGGCGTTTTATAGTATTGCAGTGGCATTTGCTACAGTGTCACCATCATTATTTTGGCAAAAGTTAAAATCTATTATTGGTGGACGAGATTTGGTGCATCAGCAAATTCAGTAATTTGAAATACTACTACTGACAAGTCATTCAAGGACAAAGCCACCTGATGCCAGCTATACGCTTCTCCTCCATGAATGATGTTCAAATATGGATTTTGTGAGGGAAGGCCTTGAGAGCACAAACAATTAGGGAAATCCCCTGTGTTCATCCTACTTATGTTTGCTGCAAATGGTTTTTACTGCAAATAATTCTTAATTGTTAGCGCGAATAATGAGTGCAGGCCATTATATTTTTGACATTGTCCTTACAGAAATATCACGTTCAAGGATTTTTATTTCCTTTCCACGTTCTAGGATTTTTAGTCACTTGATTCTTTTGAAAGAGTTCACTGTTTTCGGGTAGTGACGTTAGGGATTACGCTGAATTGAGATTAAAGAGACAAACTTGTCAACGACTATTCAGAAATTCCTACATTCAGCAATATGACACAAAATTTAGTTGAATAGCCCCCCCCCCCTACTCCAGCAGATCAGCTCTTGACAAGTTGAAGCTTTCAAGGGTGGATTCCTTTCAATTGGGTTACTTTGAATTATTTTCTAAATTATGATATGAATAGAACTTGTATGAAGGACAGAAAAATAAAAAAAACTGTATTTGTACGGATTTATTTATTTCGTCCGCTTCCTTCTTTTTTAATAATTTAGAATTAGGATCATTCAATGGCTCGATACTGATAAATTAAAGTGAATTCAACTGAATAAAAGCTTTTTAAGACACAAAATATTTAAAATATTGCAAATGAAATTTTACATATTGTTATATTCATAGGGCACCTACTTCATTTTTGTTGGAGTTGGTACCGCACCCTTAGATAAACATATAGGCTATATGCATAACTGCTGGAGAGTACTTTATACACATGCTTCTGTAATCCCCGTTGCTACATTGCACTGTAGACTGTAGCGTCTTCTTTTTCAAAACATGAAACACATTTGATACCGCGCGTACTGACCCTGGGAATATACGTCAGAACCTTAGTTTAGTTGCTAGTGGTCGGACAAAAAAACAACAGGTTTTTCCATAGGCTTCTCGTGATGTGTACATTGAAATCGCGTGTGCGCGAAGGCAGAGTATGAATCTTGTGTGGTTTTAAATATGTTTCACATTATTTAACGGAGAGTACAGCCTTTATCGATACTGTATTATATTCTGTCTACTGTGCTACATCGTTATGAAAATACCGCTGATATAAATACAATTGATTAAATAAAGAAAAAAAGCTATAGATTTTTCTTAGATAGGCTCTCTAAATAGACCATAGACGTGTCATGGGTATTCACTTTTATCTCCAATTCAGCTTATACAAAATACCTGTATCTGTCAAGACTCCAGCGAAACCACCATTCCTGAATTGATCCGTCCGAAGTAACAAAAAGCCATCTCCAGAAAGGCATGGTAAAGATATGCTCAAAGAAAACCTATAAAAAAACCACAGTTAAAACCTAAAGGGGGAGAAGAAGTAAGATAACAACCAATGATTGGCCCTAAAGACTCGCTAGAAAAAGTTCAAATACTGTTTTAAGACACTATTGACTCCCCCTCCAGGAAAAATCATATTTAACCCCCCCCCCAGGATTTGACTTGTTTGCACGTGTAGCACCTATGGTACGGACCATGATGGAAATCATGGAATTTCCCCTAACCCCTGTGTAGTTAAAATTTATCTTATATCATAAATAAATAAACAGTTTATTGTGTGATCTGTTTTGAGAAAGCCACCTTTCTCAGAACGTCCATTATATTATATAAGTTCTCATGCTCTGCCTCATTGAAATCTGCTACAATCCATTGTTTATATTGTTTTTTTATTCTAACTCCAATATGCTATAAGAGAAAGCTGGGCAAACAACTAAATAAAAATTATTTTGTCTTCAAAAGTGTTTTGTAATCCCCTTTCATATAATGTCGTCACCAATGGTTTGAAATGCATTTGTCAGTAGCTTTTCAGCCCTCAGTAGCGAACCTAAACAATGGATTTTCCAATTTCGTTGTTATAATTGTCTCGTTTTTTATTTTTTGTTTTCTGCCAAGGTCCTGTGGCATTTGCTCACAATAAACTATGCATTTACCTATACATCCACTATCAACCCTATTTGAATAGATAGTGTCCCAATTTTGGATTAAACTCCTTTCTTTGATAATCTCTTATGTGTGTAGTAAGGTTACACAAGAATAATAAAGTATTCTCCTAATTACAATAGCTATACGAACAAATTGTTGTGAAATATCACGAAACAGAAATCATTCTACATTGATTTTTCCAAAATTTTAAAGATAATAGAACATCGATCTCGTGAGTAAAGATAAACTTATCTAGTTTTTCTGCTGTTATAAATATATCGTCAGGAATGGAAAAAAAAATCTAAAAACTGTTCGCATATGAATTGATATCTGCCACAGTCGCTTCATTGCAGCAACATAAATAAATACAAAGAAGAGCGACTGTTTTACAGTTTACCAATTCTTTCAGGCAAGCTGACAGGGAAGGCAGGTCTTTTTGAAAATTATCCATTTGGCAACGCCTGATTAGTTACAACTAATCAAACGTTGCCATTGGGACAATTTTCAAAAGCACCTATCGTCCTTAACTCTAAATAACAAGTGATTATATTCTAGCTAACACATGGATTACTTTCTATGGTACTTGTATGATACCCCCTACCGCTCAAGCTGTTCATTCATTGACACATTATAGAACCGGTTTTTTTCGTTGGTTTCTTTCAGCTTAGCGGGAGACAAGACAAAGAGAAGTGACAGAATAGATGGAAAATATATAATTTGGGCTATATATTTGCACATTAGGGGGGATGGGGGTAAAGTATTTGGGCAGTGTGAAGTTAAAAAACAATTCTTACTACATAATATGCAGAATAATTGTACCTAAAACATTAGGCATACAGACCCGCTATACTTTACCTCCCCCTCCTAATGTGAAAGTATATAACCCAAATTTGCTTCTAAAGTATTATATTTTTATCTTACTTTGGTATGTTTCATTAGGGTTGAGCGTCAGAGAAACATATTAGAAGAATATTAGGTGCCCTTTCTATTATTCACTCTCTCCCTCACCATCATCATTGGTTAAATAGCTTTCAAAATTATTTCATGCGATCAAAGATGAACTTTATATGCAAAAAACAAAAGTGTGGGTAACTTGTAAGAGTGGAAATTAGTATTACTTACACAAAACAAAACGTAATTCTAATATGGAAATTCTTTTTAAAGCGATATCTATTTTTGAAAGAGATCCAAAGCACAAGAGTTTGAGACCATTTTTAGCGACATCCTTGGGTATTGCAATTTGCAATATCCAGTTTTCAAACAGTTGAGATAGATACTAGACAGATTTAGATAGCACGGTAACAGCAATCTATTAATTTAAACATACAAGTTTTATCAAGCTTAAAACTAAATATTTGTAACACACCCGAAACATATAAGGATCATCACTTCTGGCTTATCCTTATCCACAATTTTAGAAAAGCATCTTAATTTTGAAGCCCAATCTCACAAAGATATGCGGGAAGAAACATTGTTTCTAAAGCCCCAAGGCTTTTTTGTATCACCAAAACAAACATTTTTTTTTTCTCATATTTGTAATTTGTTCAATGTCTTTTTTTTCTTTTTTAGTGATACTCCGTCTTCTGTACCTTTTTTTGACGGGTAATAAATAAATAATTATAATTGTTTCGAGACATACTCATACAAATTATTTAACTATTTCTCATTTTCATTTTCGTCCTTAAAACAGGATAAAATCAAGTGATTAAACAGAACAATACAAACATAAACTTACACAGGGGTCAGGGGAATTACCCTTCTAAAATCTGAAAGTTTTAGCGCAAAAGCAAACTTTGGCCCCTCCCTTCCTTTCCGGGGAATTCCCCTGGTCCCCTCTAATTCACAGACAGGCATCCATCTACCAGTCAACTTCCTTCACATAACAATAGATTAGATTATAATATTTTTTTTTTAAACACAAATATAAATACAATCTTAAAAAAACATCGCGCATGCCTAGTGGCATACTTCAGCGCTGTCAAAGCGTAGCCAATAGATAGCCGGATTATATCCTCCCATTTCCAACTTAATTCTAACTTTCTTTATGACCTCATATCTTGTTCCTGTTCAATTTTTAAGGTGCTCGAATAAGAAATACAGAGAAAAAGAAAAGAAAATGAAAGCAACTTCTGCTCCAACAGCTTAAACAGCTTACTAAAGTTCGTCCTTTGGATGGAGAAGCCCAGTGGATCTCTAGGACTAATTTTCTTGTTGATTAGCCAAATTTGTTTTTAGATTTCATCACTTAGATCACCAAGGGGACTACTTTGGAAGCCAAGGAAACCTAATTGCATTTTTGCAGCTTCCTTCTTTCTTTATGTAAGAAAGAAAACCAGTAATTGGTATCCAAAAAATACAATTCTTTAGCAGCAACTCGAACAATCAAGGCCTAGGGCGCATACTGAGAAGAAAGTGATCTTATCTTGACTTCATCAAAAAAATCATCTTCTTTTATAGACGCGTCAAGCAATCACCCGAAATTGATTATTTTTGGTAATGAAACGACTAAGTGAGAGCATAAATCGGAAAAATTGAATGTCGCAATTAGAGAACAAAATTGTAAAAATTTTCAAATTCTTAAAATGATTTAGGTATTAAGTTTTGTTTTTGACAGAAACATATGTCATCTAGAGATACCGTTTAATACTCAAATTTGTCCAGTAATTAGTATTTTGGTAAGACTATGAAAACATAATGTTTCTTTAGCATTTTTATTCCATAACTGCTTCCACATCGATCATCACATCGAAAATTTTAATTACGATTTAGAATTAAAAATTTTTTAAATCTAAAAATATTCCTAATAAGATACGACTTATCACCACTCCAATTTAATAAGATTACAACTTATCCGAGAACTCTAAAATAGTAGTTCAAGCTTTTATCCCCAAAATCGAAATTTGATGTTTCCCGAGAATGATCATCGAAATTTTCTTCCTTTTTTAAACTGGTGATTGCTTTGTATCACTGGCTGTACATTATCGAAAAAAATTCATTAATCGCTAAATATACCAGGAGTCCATAAAATGAGCTTTTTATTCATACACCGTTTTTATAGTGAAATTAAAGGACCACAAAATATTGCAAAGTAGCCAATCAGCTATTAGAATGGAGGTTAGTGGATCTTCCCGTGGCGGGGGGATTACACCCCAAAAAGTGCATATTTTAGGCACACATTTTCTGACTTTCCATAAGCGAAACTTCAGATATATTTGAAGACGATTCAAGCCCTGACCTTCCTTCATTCTTAGGCATATATATGGGCAAAACGTGCCGTATGTGAGCGGAGAAAGATCATCTCCTCTTGTTGCAAGAACCACAATTTTTAACAGAAAACCTCAGTTTTTAAATATCAAATTATTGCAATATAAATTTTGTTTATGGTTAAAAAGCTAGGACTTGATGGGGTCACAGCGTCTCCTTTATTTACAAAAAAAAACTTACTTTTGAAAAGCCAGTGCATGTAGATGAGTTCGTTTTTTCGAAGCATTGTTATACAAAACTTGTACTTTTGGTAGAACAGGGTTCAGGGGGCGGGGGAACGGTAGACCAGGGGCGTAATTTGCAATGGGACAGCGGAGCAACTGCTCTCTCCATACCCCAGTTTGCTCCCAACCCCCAAGACCTCAGTTTGCCTCCCCCCCGCTGAAATTTAGTTTCTTCAAAAATCTTGTCAAAACTAAGATGTCTGCCATGGGCGCCCATAGGCTGAATTTTAGGGGGGGGGGCTTAACTGGTCTAATCGGCACTTTCAACGTTGTATCATTGAAATCTCAACACAAAATATCTTAGGCAGTGTGATAGCGCTGACTAAGCAAAGAGCGGTGGGGGCACAATATATTATTTTTTTATTTTCTTTAGGCCAGGGCACTTCTTATAAAAAGTAATGTCATAGTAACTTCAAAAAGAGCTCATGGAGAGCAACCAGCCCCCCCCACCCTCCCCCACGTCAATCACTTCCCCAAACTCTTCCAATCAAAATTTCGAAATAGTTACACAGTCAACAGGGCAAGGGTTTTAAGCTACTCCCCGAGGGTATATTAGGTTTTTAAGGAAACAGTGGTCATATAAACTTCGGAGGGGGCTCATTGGATTGGAAATCGGAAGTTTAAGTGCCACTTTTCGAATTTATAGAGTCGAATTTATGGGAGGGCAGCTATACACCCCCCCCCGCCCATGTCATATTTTCCCCAAATGCATCCGATATAAGTTTTGAGATAGCCATGTGTCCAAAAATAGTCCAAAGATCTCATAATACAGCCTTTGGAGTTGACCCAGAGTATGGGGGTAAAGGTTGTAAGTTTTGCTCCGGGAATGTAAGGTTTTTATGAAAGGGTGGTCGTGTGAACTTTAGAGGAGGTTCATTTGATTGGAAATGTGTAGTTCTAGTTGCATTTTAAGAGTCAAGCGTGATGGAGAGAAAATAGCCCCTTCCCCGACATCCTTTTTCCCAAACACAATTGGTCGAAATTGTGAGATAGCCATTTTGTAACCAATAGTCCAAAGATAATATAACAATGTCTTCAGTAATCGAATATAAGAAATATTTAGGCGGACGTCGAACTAAATAAAAACAAACTATAAACATATGGACTTTCAAAAAGGATACAAAGCAACTCAAGAACAACTTATATTATAAAGTTAGAACTTTAAAAGTAAGTTGTGGGGATTTTG
This sequence comes from Artemia sp. Kazakhstan ARC1039, assembly GCA_029168905.1. NCBI lineage: Eukaryota > Metazoa > Arthropoda > Branchiopoda > Anostraca > Artemiidae > Artemia > Artemia sp. Kazakhstan ARC1039. Next base: position 17,488 of record JAQQPU010007344.1, on the reverse strand, counting down.
AACTAGCCAAAAGGCACTAAGTGTATACTTTTAATACTACCATTACAGTTACTGTAACTAATGATGCTAACAGTATTAAGGTGAAACTTTAAGGAATTATTTAGGGGGAGTTTCAACTTAAGCAGCGCTCACAAGCGTGTCTGGCTAGAATCTCATGTCTAGACACGTGTCTAGCCAGAATTCAATGTCTAGGCAACGACCATTCACAAGTAAAATTTGGTGCTTAGCTAGACACGCTAGACAAGGCGCTTGGCTAGACATTGAGTTCTAGACTCTAGAACCTAATGTCTAGGATTTTCGATTACAGCCAATCAGAATGTGTCAAGTTCCACTGTTTTCATCATATATGTTTACACTATAAAACTGAAAATAAATTTTTGTTTTCTCATTAATTGTTTGTTTTTTTTTTTCATTTTAGGCAAATATGCAACACCAGACATAATTATGAAGCACACTAAGACAATTGTTTCGTTTATCTCATCCATTATCTTGTGAGAGTACAAATAGGGATTACAATTTTGAAAATTTTGCCCGCATAAGCTCTCTTGATTGGCTAGAAATGACAATTAGAAACTAAATTTGTAGTTTTAGCTAAGCACCGAGTTTTACTTGTGAACAGTCATTGCCTAGACATTGAATTCTGGCTAGACACGTGTCTAGACATGGGATTCTAGCTAGACACGCTTGGAGAACGCTGCTTAAACGAAAAAATTGTATGCATGCAGGTTTTCAAAAAGGCATATAAGCAATATCATAGGCAGCACGACTCTATAGTAGCTAGAAATATCACTGAAACATTTAAAGAAGCTAATTAAATTCAAAATTAAAACTTCTAGTGTCCTTTTTCAGAGTAAAAAGATATTGGAGGGCAATCAGCCCGTCTCTCAAGCCGATTTATCACGTCCCGCAGACACGTCCAGTCAAAATTTTGAGACAACTATTTTGCTCAGCATAATAAAACGGTCCAGCAACTATATCTTTAAGAATATTGGGCATGTCCATCCCCCCCCCAATTATGCAATTGGCCAATTATGCTATATAACTAAATGCTGCTTTAAAACTAAATAAAAAATATTGTGTTTGCGGTTACCAATAAGACACTTCAGCAATATATCGAGAACGACTGGGGGTATTAAGTTGAAGCTTTCGAGGCTGCTACTGTTATTCAGGGTTGCCAACTGGGCATATTTTATGTCCAAAGGACATATTCCTGTGTGCCGGGACACAATGACAAAAAAGGGACATATTTTATAAATTTGGGACATAAAAGGGACATATTTTGCAAATTTATGACATAAAATAGAATATTTTTCCCCTCGATACATATTTTTGTAAAAAAAAATGTCATTTTTCATCAAATCAATATCAAAACTACTTATCTAGCACTAAATTTACTTAACTACCTATTTTCTGCTAACTTTTTTTTTTACAAATGTTATTTTTTTTACAAACGTTATCATTTTTCGGAGTTGCTTGCTCATTCCCGCAGACAACTATTTGCAAATACTCTTGAAATTCTTTAAAAGTTTGTATTCTTTCATTTATTAACGATTTTATTTCTCCTTGCTTTTACGCTACAGTCAAGATAATAGGGAAGCAGGCACGTTTTTAGTTAACAATCGCTTCCAGCTTCCAATAGTCAGGCAAAAATATATATCTATTCATCAAGTATTACTACCTGATAATGAAAAGTTAGTAAAAAAAAAAAATTAGATTCTTGATGATCTGGAATCAATTTTGATACCAATAGATGTACCAAAAAATAAGAAATTAGCTTATTGTGCTGATTCCAAATACATAATATTTGTTAAGTATAGTGTTACTCATTAGTGGGCCTGAGAAAATTTGCCAAATTTTCGGAAAAGGTGAAAAACACTCCAAAAACGTCAAAGCCCTTTAATGGAAATCAGGCCATCAGATTCACCGTATCAGAGAACCCAGCTGTGGAGGTTCCAAGCTCCTATCTATAAAAATGAAATTTTATAGTGTTTGCCAGATGAAGCATCACAGATTCGTGTTTTTTTTGTTGTTGTTGCTTTTTCCAGGGGTGATCATAGCGAATCTTTTTAAGTGACCAAAAAATTGGAGGGCAACTAGCCCCCGTCCCACGCCCTTTTTTCCTGAAAGTCGTTTGATCAAAATTTTGAGATAGCCATTTTGTTCAGTATTATTGAAAGGTACAATAGATATGTCTTTGGAGATGACATGACCCCTAAGAACCATCAGAGGAAGGGCCGCAAGTTATGAAATTTGCCCATTGTTTACATATAGTATTTGTTATAGGGAAGTATATCGACATATCCCAAGGGAGGAAGGAGATCTTCTGGGGATGGCTTTTCTATGGGGAGAATTTCCCATTGGGATGGAAGTTTCTGGGGGTGAACTTTTCAGGGGAAATTTTTCCTGGGGAGAATTTACCAGAATCTGTATACAGAATGTTTATTATTTGTCTTTTTTCTCGTTGTTGATCCCATTGTGTATGTAGAGACACTCTGAGGGAACTTTCAGGGGGAAGTTTTCAGCGGAGTTGGAATTCTCTTGGGATCTTTTTTTTTGGGGGAGGGGGATTTTCAACGGGAGAAGTTCACATGGGGGTATTATCACCAGGAGAAATTCTCCATGGAAAATTTCTGGGGGATAAACTTTCCAGGGAGGGGGGCGGTATTTTACAAGCAGGGATATTCCCCAATGACCTTAAAAAGGCCCAGAAACTAAATGAATACAAGTCTTTCTTCAAATAAAAGTATGGTAAGGAGTATTTTTAAGGCAGAATCGTGAGCAAAAAATTTCTGGAAAGGATTCGCAGCAGGGATGGAATTGCCCGGGGGTAATTTCCCGGCGGAAGAATTTTACATGGGAGGAACTTTATATAGAGGAATTTTTCGTGGGGAAACTTTCCACAGAGGGGGTGGATTTCCTGGGATTATCTGAAAAACTATCAGAAATAAATACAAAAATTAGTTTTTTCCACCGAAAGTAAGGAGTGACATTAAAACTTAAAACGTACAGAAATTATTCCGTATATGACGGGGGCTACTCCCTCCTCAATACCCCCCTCTCTACGCTAATGTTCGACCTTTTGTCTAATTTTTTTTAAGAACGATTCTTGAAACACAAGGGCCGTGCCACCCTTGGAGTAAGCCTCCCCCCCCTCCACGCACGTATTATTTTCCCTAGATGCATCCAACAGGAATTTTGAGATAGAAATTTTGTTGAAAATGGTCCAAACAATGCCCTCAGCGTTTATACAACCCCTAAAAGCCCTGGGACAAGGGTTGTAAGTTATGCCCCAGTGGCATATAAGGTTTTATGGAATGGGTAGTCGTATAAACTTCAGATGGAGCTCATTTGATTGAAGTTTAGTGCCCTTTATAAGAGTCAAAAGTGATTTGAGGCCCCCCCCGCCGATCAGTTTCAAAAAACAGCATCCAATCAGAATTTTTAGACATCTATTTTGTTCAGCATTGTCCCAAGGTCCAGTAATTATGCCTTTGGGGATGTCACCCCCCTGATTGAAGGGCAACCCAGCTTACCTAGCGCTCTGCAACGTCGCTTGACTCCTGGATTGTACCTTATGACATGCTTAAGAAATACTCTGAGTGGCAAAAAGCTACCAAAAGAAGTGAAAATGCTGACCCTCATGCCGACCATAGTTTTTGGAACTCCGACGATTAGTTTTTTACTGTTTAGCCTACATGTTTTTATGACTTTTGCGCTTTCACACTAGTTCATTTTTTATGGATGAACTAAATGAATCTTTTTCGTTTTCATTATATTTGCTGTTAACTGACCACTTTGAAAGAGGTTTACAAGTCGTAAAAAAAACTAGTTTCTGAGACTTCAAGATGGACATTTTATGGACATATTATAGACAAAATATGGACATAATTTGACTGAAAAGGACACATTTTTGGATGCTCAAGGAACATATTCATTGACCAAAAGGTTGGCAGCCCTGCTCTTACAATTTAAATAAATAGATAGAGTGTAAGTATATCCAGGTTGTCAAAGAGCATAGATAGAATCTTCTGGGAATGATATTAAGTTTTATTTTTTCAGTTCAACTTGAGGAAGTATAAAATTAAATTAAAAAATACTATTTGTGTTAGGATTAAATTGTTGAAAAAGTTTCTCCCAACATACAGATATCAAGCCAAACTATGGATTCTTATAGAAGAAAAACCGAAAAGATAAAAAAAAATCATGAAAATGAATATGTCAATAAAAAACGAACAGAAGTTAATTTAAAAAAAAAACTTTTTCCGCAAAATAAGTTTTTCAAAGAAAAGCAGAGCTCCATTAAGCCAAAAATGGGCGGAAATGAAGTCAAGTAATTTTCCAAGCGTAAAACTACCACAAACCAGTATTAAGACATAAATGAAACTCAAAACGAACATAATTAGAATAAATAGCCGAGTCCAAACTCAAAACGAGCAAAAATTAACATTAGTAGGGCTGATAGCCCCCATGCCTTCTCAAGACCAAAACATATTTTGCGCTTTACTGAAAACAAAATATGTTTAAATGTTTTCACTTTTTTACTTAAAGAAATACAAAAATTTAAGACTAAGAAATAAATATCAGTATAGGTATATTAAACTGTCGATCCACGGTCATTTTTTTTTTTTTTCAGTAAAGCCTAAATTATGTTCTGATCTTGAGAAGATATAGGGGTTGTCAGCCCTAGTAAAGTTAATTTTTGCTCGTTTTGAGTTTGAGTCAGCTATTTATTCTAACTTCCGTTCGTTTTTAGTTTCACTTATTTGTTGATAGCGATTTGTGGTAGGTTTGCGCTTGGAAGATTATTTGACTTTATTTCTGTCCATTTTTGGCTTAATGGAGCTCTTTACTTTTCTTGGAAAAACCTATTTTGTGGAAAAAGTTTTTTAAATTAATACAAATATAAGGCAGCGTCATTCAGAAAGGGGGGGGGGGGGGGGGGCCCCCCCCCCCCTTGCCCCCCATTATGGGCACCCATGAAGTCTGCATAATTCAAGCATCCAGAGAAACGCGTCGGTTTGCTTTAGTATATCTTAGCCTTTATGATACTATGTGGCTCATTTTTCACTATCATTTTCACTTGATTTGGGAAAATTGGCTCCAACTTTGCCTCCCCCCCCCACTCCACGATTTTGAAGAAATTAAGCCACTGTGGTAGACCCCCCTCCCTGTGTTTCAAACCAGCATTTTCAAATAGATTGATGAATAAAAATGATTAACGAATAAAAAAAAAGTAGTTTTGCAACAAATATTTAGCTGATTGCAGTTTTACAAACAAATAAATGAACTGCGGCCTGAAATTACATTTGTGCACCTGTTTGTTAAAACTTGAATAATTCTTTGATTTACCCCTCCCAGTCGAGGAACACTTCCATTCGAAAATAAAAAGTAAAAAGGTGTTCCAGCGAGGACCCCCATGACACGGGGAAATAGTTGATGGTTAGATTTTATCACATGCTCTTTCTACACTCAGACAAATTGGTAGCACCATCAAAGGGTTAAAACTTAGCATAATATTTGTGCAAATTATATGCAAATATTTCAGTAGATAATAGCACATTTCCTATGTGATTTTCAGAAAGAATTCTTTTTTTCTAGTACAGAATCATTAAACGTATTACTTGAATTTACGTTGATTTTACAAACATAACGATCTTTAAAAAAAGTATTTCTTTCTCCACGAAGCATAATAAAGTAATCCATTATATTTTATGAAAACCCACTCAAATATGAGCAACGAACTCCAGTAGACCATTCATTCTTTCTGGAGAATTAATGGTGACAATAAAATTCGGAATGATAGACAAGGTCAAAACGTGAATTTTATTTCCCAACTAAAAGTAGGGTGGGAAATAACAAAAAAAAAAAACTGAGAAAATAACGTCTCTGCATTTGCTTTTACTGTAATTAAAAATAAAAGGAATGTCCATGATGATTGTCTATATAAAAAGGCGTGGCGAAGAAAACAAAAAAGCTACACCAACAAAATTGATTTACTGCAACATGAACAAGGATTTTGAAAGGGAGTAGGTGCAGATATACGCCTGGTTGGGTTATGCAGCTAACCAATTGCGTGAAACATTTCTTGTGACTGGAGAAAACTTATTATATTTTTGTTGTAAAATTATTGCTAAAGATAAAATTGAAACTTTGCAGGTTATAATGTTAAAAAATATAAAAGAGAACAAAACTAAAAAGAAAACACTTAAAATATAGAAATAAGCCTTGATTCTTGATTCAGTCAGCCCGATTCTAAAAGATTGTACATAGAAGACTCTAATTCTGCCGTGCAAACTTAATAATACTAATTCTGCCATACTAACCTCAACTTATAGCCTACTAGTGTCAAATATTAAAAAAAAGAGAAAAGATTTGACAAGATCCATCTCTCAATATTATCAAAAACTGAAGGGTGGTGCCAAGCCATTGATTTAGGAAAAATACCTTTTGTATAAAGAAAAAGGCCTAATTTGATGAAACTTTCAATCTATTCATTAACCTAAGATCTTCACCTATACAGAATCATCATCATTGAATTTACTCATTAACACAATACCATTGAGATGAAAAAACTGTTTTATGTGGAACTTCCTTCTATGACAACAGCCATTCCCTAAAATCTTTAATAATAACAGCAGTAGTTTTAGGCCTCATAATATGGGGGTGGGGGAGGTAGGACACCTTGATACGAGTGTAAAAATATAACATAAAAGGAATTTAGTGTCAGATGTCAGAAAACTGGGGGGAGGGAGCTGCCTCTCATGCCCAGACCTAGAGCCACCACTGAGTATTACCACCTTGATTTCTAATGATACACTAAATGGCAGTGAAATTTAGACAAAGGTAACTCATATGAATTTCGGGTCTCTTTGTTTCTTTATAGCAGTAATATAAGTATATTGGGTTTTTAAAACTAAAACTAGCCATATCTAATTACACCAGCTTTTGACCTAGGAGTTTTTTCTAAATCATCGCTCATTTTGGGCGTTTCTTTCACTTGTTTTAACAAATTTTGCGAGTTTCAATTTACAGAACTGAAGGCATTGAACATTGAATCCGGAGATATAATTACAATCAATTTTAAATCAGATAGCTCGGCTTTTCGATATCAGAACAAATTATGTAGATATTCACGACTAGGAGCATAAAGGACAATTGGATTTTATGGTTGAATTAACTGGAGAAATTCAATTTTATTGCAAATAAAAAATCTATAAATTAAGCAATGAGACGGATTTTTAAAATTGCTTTTCATGTAAATAGAATTATAATTTTACATTATCACCCTTAAAATAATTTCCTTGTGAAGCCATAAATCTCTGGGGACTGTTCTTCAAGTCCTCATAGCAGTGCTTGAACTGGGATACTGGAAGAGCTTTCAGCTGGTCGGTTACAGCCGTTTGAATGCTTTTGAATGTTCCAAAATTGGTTCCCTTGAGGTAATTTTTCAACTTTAAGAAGTGAAAAAAGTCACAAGGACCCAAGTCAGGTGAATATGGAGGCTTAGGAACCACAGGAAACTTTCTAACTGGCCTGAAATTTGTTTGTTGAAATTGCTGTGTGACAAGGAGCATTGTCGTGATGCAACAACCAGTTGTTCTGGATGGTTGATCTTCCGCAGATAACCCAATTTCTTAGTTTTTTTTAAAAACATCCCGGGAAAAATGCTGATTGATCCTTTGGCCTTGAGGTACAAACTCCTCATGGATAATTCCAAGGACAAAAAAAAAAAAAAAAAAAAAAAAAAAAAAATCAGCACACAATTGATCTTTGACTTCCCCATCATTGCTTTTTGGGGCTTTCGTCATTGCTTTTCTTTGGGAGAGGTTGAACTGTGCCACTCCATTTTCTGGTGTTTTTCTGGGTCGTAATCAAACGGCCAAGACTCAATACCAGTAATGACACGTTCCAGAAAATGGAGACCATTTTCAATCCAATCCAAAAATTCAAGGCATCTTTCCCTTATGACGTCCTTTTGGCCTCGCAAGAGGTTTAAGAGATTTATTTTTGCGCATATTTTTCTCATCCCCAGTTAACAAGTCAAAATCCGATGAACAGCAGTGTGATTCAATTTCAACTCTTCCCCGATAATTCTAGCTGTCAACCGACCATCTGAAGGAACAAAATCCGAGATTATGGTGACATTTTCATCTTTTGCCAAAGACGAAGGCCTTTTGTATCGTTGTTCATCTTCAATCGAATCTTTTAGAGCACAATAGAAATATGTTCCATGAAAATAATCCCTACAAATAACAAATGACTCTAGCAAGTTCAAACCCGTGCTGAGGGCGAATCACATATTCATCTGACGCTCATCAAAGTTCTACGCCTCCAATGTTGCCAAATCTAATGCTTGGTTGCCAGTCTCACTACTTAATTTACACATCTTATACAACAACACTATCTATTGAATGTGTGGGCTTGGGCACTCCATGCCTAAGCAGCATTCAAAGCCTCCAAATGATGGGCTGGTTAAAAAATCTGTATTCAATGTCTAAGGGGCACTTAAGAGACTTATTCTCCTTCCCTAATGGGCCGCTCTTGTTAGACAATATTCTAGATACTAGGAAAAACTTTATATTTTTCTGATTGTAATAGTCAATTCGCTTTTTGAGACGGCAAAATGATAAAAATTTGTCTTAAATGTGTTCATTTGTAGAATTGTGTGCATGTTTTTTTTACTTGTACAATTGTGTGCATATGTTTTTTTTTCTGGACAAACTCATAAAAGTAAGTAAAGAGTATAATAAAGCGAGCACCCCCGCCTCTCCCTCCACACACAAGTTAAAGTATCTATTAACAGATTTTGAGCAAAAGGTCGAGTTATATGAAGTAAAAATGGTAAGTTTTTCGTTGGTCTGCATACATGCATATAGAGGGCTACTCGGTATTCCTACGAGTCCAGCGCCCCATGCTGATCTTTATTATTCGTTTTTATGCTTAAGATTTGTATTTGACCTGATACAGGTTAGAAACTAACAGTAGAAGAAAGAGTTAAATGGATATTTATATTCGGAGCCGTTTACCTGATGAACAAATCTGTCCCACTTTGACTATTTTCTGTGGGGGACGTCTTAAACCTGTTGTCAACAAAAACAGTCCATGTCTTCTTGACGATTTAGAAGACACTGTTAAAAGAGTAAAAGACAGTTTCATACAGAGAATTGATGCACGTGTCGATGCAGAGGGTAAACAGTTGTTTAAATAGTTATGTTTACATTGTTTGTTATGTTATTGTTACGTTACACTGTTATTGTTATGGTATGTTATGTTACATTGTTTATTTTTATGATAAAAATAAACACTAAAATGTTTACAGCTAGGTTAACAAACGTACATTGGTGTGTATTTTACAAGAATGTGTATGGTACATAACTTTTGTAACACCGTTAACATAGAATCAAGGGAGTACCAGAGAAAACGAATTAGCAATTCAAAAAAAAAAATTCTTTTCTTTAGTTTGATGTTCCTTTTAAATCATTAGAGCAGCAATTTCTCGCTAACCTTTAATGTCGCAATAATATTGAGATAAAGACCATCATGTGCATTGGCCCTTTGATTTGGTTAAAATTTATGATACAAGCTATTGGTTTTGGCATTCTTATTCCGAAAGAAAGAATTCCAAAGGAACAAGCTAACACACAAGTTAGTAATAAGATCAATTTAGAGTAGTGGCTGGGGATGAATCAATTCAGAGTTTGAGCCACACGACCACCACGACCATGAGACGTAAAAAAGAAAACGGAGAGAATCTCGAGCCAAAAATGAGGACCGTTTTCAGTTTGGAATAACGTTAGAGAAGGGCGATCATCGCAATTTACTAATAAGATCGATTCTGTCATATAGAGTAGTGGCTGGGCTGACTCCATTTGAAATTTTAAAAAAAAGAGGAAGAATTTCAAGATAATAATGAGGAAAGTTTTTAGTTTGGAACGGTATAACGTTAGAGAAGGACGATCATCACGCACTCTAAAACTGACATTACTATTTATTACATCAATTGAATTATTATAGTTTTGATACGACATAGATCATAAAGAAGAGAAAAACTAACAATTTATGTATTCCAAAAGCCCACCATAGCTTCAAAATAGGTAGTTTAAAGCTTACCACAGACATGAAAAGAACGTTGATACCAGCAACCAATGCCACAAACTTAAGTACAACGTAAAGATACTTGAACGGTTTTCCAATACTATTTGCAGCCGTCACTCTGGGTGGTAGTGCAAGCAAAATGTATATCACAACGAACCAAAAGCTCACAAGGGGAGCGTAGTAATAATGCTGGTAAGGTCTGTTCATACACAAGCAGAGAACAGCAACCAAAAAGTTCATCCGAAACAGTACCTGCAATATTAATAGTGTCAATAGCGTCATGTTTTAGCAAGGTTATGAAGATAGACGTATAAGAAAAAAAAAATGCATAAACAAAACTCATTCTATCCCATAATCTTCGAGACAATTTTTCTAATTAAAACTAGATCTCTATCGAAGTACAAATCTAGTTGTGCAAGAAAATGATTCTTACAAGGAATCGTCTTTTAGGAGTAGTTTTGTATATTAAAACCTAAGCTAAAATAGTACCGCTGTAACATTCTGATGTCAAGGTATTATGGTATTCCCCATAGTTATTGCAGTCAAAATCAGATTTAGAATTACATATGTTTCCTTTTGACTCCACACCCTAGACTTAACAGTGCCGGAAAACTCCATTGGATACGAAATTCATTTCGTGCAGAATATTGTATTTCCTCGGTAGAATCTACGGATATATTTTTTTTTTCCAGCCACAGGCTTTCATGAGCTCCGTGTACTCACTGGTACCATATTTTTGTAATTTGTGCGCTACACCACGCTAAGAGCTACTATCAAACATTTTCACACAAGTGCTCTTACGCCCTTCAAAGCAAGAAAGCCAAAAGTTTTACATTTCACATTTCGAGTTATAGATCACTCCGAACCAGATCAATCCAAGAGAGTAGTCTAAACGCCGTATCTGCAGCTAATATTAAAATAATGGATATAGTGATTGGTGTGTATATACCTAAAACGGCAACATCTGAGTGGTGAAGCTACACAAAATCTCATATGGATTTTGAGCTGTTGATAGTAGTTGCTGTTTATGTTGTTATAACTAACCACCGAATGTTGTTACAGAGCAGGGTGTATACGCTGTAACTTCAAATTGGACTTTCATAACTTTTTTCCATTAAAGAATTCAAAAATTCATTTTTGATCACGAAATAGTATATGTAGCTTGTAATGAAACACCCTCAATTGGAGAGATAAGTAAGACATTAGTCCACTTTAATGGACTCCACGAATAATAAGCTAAAAGTAAATAAAATCATTATAATAGGAAAATGCGATTTATTTAATCCAAACCACATAATTCATTACTTAGGTTTCAAAAGATCAAATCAAGCCGGAACATTTTTATATCTTTGTTCACCCTTTTAAATCATGAATTATGTCCTGGAAAATTGAACGCTTTTGAAAAACAACTCTCATCGTTTGAAAAGCTATGACCTGCTAGAATAATAAACCGGTTTTATTAAATCTACAGTCAGACATAAAAGCGGGATTTAAAAATATATTTTTCAGCCAATAAGGCTTTATACAGCAGCAAAAAAGAAATTGCATATGACATTTTACTGGAATTGGTTGAAGTGTAAATTTCTACTATTGAAGACGGTGTATACTACAATGCAATGCGCATAAAAAGTATTTTTGTTGTTTTCCAGTTTGCACATTCTAGGAATCTTGAAGAGTGAACCAACTTTATTATTTTCTGAAAAGACATGTATCACAAAGAAAAAGTCGAGCTGTTTTACACCAGACAAACATTAATTTCTTAGACCACACTGCTTTCCCATTTATTAAAATTAAAACCCGTTTTTTCTTGCTTAATTTTTCGTAGACAAACATTTTTTTCCTTCTTTTAAGTAAAAAATAAATAAACAAAAGTAAACTTTTACCCCATTTTACTGATGGAACTTTACCAATTTACAATGTTAGTAATCAAAATTTGCGCCGTCAGTAAGTAACAAGTTTGATACCTCCATTTTTTGGCTTCGTTAACAATCTGCACTATAGTTTGGAAACTTGAAAATTCTCATGTTTCCTAAAAAAACACAGTATGCTTCACCGTTCCTTGATTTATTCATTATCACTGCTGATCATCATCGCTTCCATCAGCGTTACTGCTGATACAAAAAATGCTACATTTTTTTTGTAGATCGGCTGATCGTTCAAACCAAATACAACTAATGTGATGATAATATTGAATTAAATTCTAATACATCTTACTTTATTTGGGCCATCCTCAGCTAGCAGAACAATAAAGGTTGAATCTCTAGATACTAGACCTTATTCTATTTCAGCTAAAATGATTATCTGTTATTCCCTGTTTTTAGTCCTCATCATAAGCAATTTTCATTTAACTTGACGTAAACGATGACGAAGACCGCGCTGCCTTTCCATAAACAAAATGGAAAGAGTTAATGAGAAATTTTATAACACAATGAATAAATTAATACCTAAGTAAATATTTCAGTTATGAAACTAATAGTAAAATATCTTCAGCCAAATATAGTGTAGACACACAAAAAAAACAACAAAAAAGTAAACAAATGTTCAATAAAATAGCGCTGAACTCTAACCAAAAAGAAAGGCTTGGACAATCTTAGCCGCATTATTTCACAAACGTAAGCCCAGACTTTGTCCAAAGTATAAAAAAATCTAACTCTTTGATAAAATAGCGCTGAGTTATACATAAAAATTATATACATTTGGACAATCTTAACCGCATTATTTCATAAACATAAGCTCAGACTCTGTTCAAAGTAGAAAAAATAATCAAAATCCTCAAAAAACTCTTCGATAAAATGATACTGAACTAAAACCATAAGAAATCTAAAAATTTGGACAACCTCAACCGCATTACTTCACAAACATAAGCTCAGACTCTGTTCAAAGTAGAAAAAATAATCAAAATCCTTCAAAAACTCTTCGATAAGATAACGCTGAACTAAATCCATAAGAAATCTAAAAATTTGGACAACCTCAACTGCTTTACTTCACAAACATAAGCTCAGACTCCGTTCAAAGTAGAAAAAATAATCAAACTCATTCAAAAACTCTAAAGGCTTGAACAACCTTAGCCGCATTACTTCACAAACGTAAGCTCAGACTTTGTCCAAAGTATAAAAAAAATAAGAAAATCCAACTCACTCAAAAATTCTTTGAAAAAATAGCACTGAATTAAAAACAAAAAAATATATATATAAATTTGGACAATCTTAACCGCATTACTTCACAAACATAAGTTCAGACTCTGTTCAAAGTAGAAAAAATAATCAAACTCATTCAAAAACTCTTCGATAAAATAACGCTGAACTAAATCGATAAAAAATCTAAAAATTTGGACAACCTCAACCGCATCACTTCACAAATATAAGCTCAGACTCTGTCCAAAGCTTTTGTATTTTATATTACCTCAGCCGAAGAGTTTCTGAGTGACTTTCATTTTTATTGTTTTTCTTTTATTTTCTACATTATATTTTGTTTATATATATTTTGCTTATTATACCCATTGACACTATTAGTCATTTGCCAAAAAATTATATTAGGTTGTATTTTATTCACTGCCTTTAGAAAATTCCTCATAAACTTTTTATATTTTGTGCCTTCGATTAGCAAATCTATGTCATAAGCAATTCTAGAAATTACGGTAGATAATGGAAGTAAAACAAATATGCCACTAATGAATTTCCAGGTTTCCAACTTTACCTGTAAATATTTGTTTCTTGTTCGAAGATTAAAAAATGAGAGCTACGCAATTAGGGATGATGTTGAGGAAAATATTAGCTAGTAAGTAATTAAGTAAGTAAGTAAGTAAGTAGTAAGTATGACGGCACTAGACCCTTAAGGTCCAAACCGGCGGTGCTGATCTCCGTTTCGTGGCCCTTCAGCCAGGAAGTGCAGTGGGGGGCTGGGGGCCAGCCATCCTGCGCTTTCGCAAACCCTTCCTGCTTAACTTCCCCAGATTTCTCCAGGTACCCATTTAGAGCTGGGTCGACACTGGCTAAGCTTACAGAGTCACAACACTGACCCGCGTCCCAAACCAAATAACTGGCCACGCCAGGGATCGAACCCATGCCCCTTGGACAAAGAACTCTCAACCCAGGGCACGTCCACTTAGCCAAGACGGCATTTACAAACATATAAGCTAGTATATAAGCTAGTATATAAGCATATAAGCTAGTATGTAGTTACAAACAAAAACGCTGAACTAGAATAACGCAAATAGGATATAACTCAATATTTTCTACCACATATTGCCTCATAAATCCCTGATCCTGTTTGGGGTTGTTGAAATTACTAACCTGCATAAATCGGACGAATCTCATATCACCAGTTTGCCAAACGTAATAAAAGTGTCCGTAGCCAGTTAGGAAAAGATATGAAGAGACTAGGGTACGCATATTAACGTATATTGGTACAACTGAACTTGCTCCTGTCATATGATACACCAAGATAACAAGTTGCATCCAACCTAAATAAATGAATAAATTAATTTAAACTAATCAATTAAATAAAAAAAATTAATTAATAAACCAATGAATAAATGATAAAGTTAAAAAGCCATACAGACTGAGAAGCATCGTAATATTATCAACCAAATACAATTGACTATTTTCCTTCTTTTTTCATTCACAGCCCCTTGAAAATTTACAAGTGGTTATTATTATTTTTTCTCTACATATTACTAATTAATGGTAAACGTAAAGTAGTGTATCTACTAAATTCCCAGCACTTGTTTTCTTCTAAGAAATATACCGGAAGTAATTCAACTAACTAGCACGGCAGAATTTCTATTAGTTAGTCACGAAATTGAAAATACATGACTTAAGATAGACTAATTAGATGCATTTTGCAAGATTGAAAATTACACAGAACTGAACGAATAAAATTTACCATACTTAGCACGATACATAATATAAGGGCAAACCACAAATATGCATTTTATTTTTATTTTTATTAAGATCTAGAAAATGTATAGGGCTATTTAAAACGCAAAAGCTTTTTAAAGGTTTGAAAATACTTTAAGAAACGTTTGTCAGTTAGAAATGTTTTATTACCAGTATAATTCTTTCGCTAATACGCCTGATGAGGTCCAAAAGGTTCCTAATCAAGAAATTTGATCAGGTTCACTATTTTGCGTTACGCTTAGAACTTAAATTTAAGTACGAAAAATCAAGTCTTGAAAAGTTTTTCAAATTCAAACTCTAAAACTCGTGTTCCTTCTTCAAAATAAAACTTCCCCCACCTGCTAAGATTTTGAAGCATTAGCAAATATACAAAAAAAGCCTTTACACTAATTATTAGTGCACAATGGCGTCAAATAAGGAAAATTTAGAGGGGGAAAAAATGCATTTTTTAATCCCCCCCCCCCACAAACTGACACCACTGTTGGTGTATATAGTCAGGCACTATATCTCTTTAATCAAATACATATAAAACAGCCGTCACTCGGTCTTCTTAAATCGTACTCAACAGCGGGAGACCTACCCGGGATTTAAAATGCTTTAATTACCCGGGATTTAATGTAAGGTTTATCGTTCCTATCTCCAACATATTGAAAGTCGACAGATAAATTAATTGATGTTAACGTTGCCGATACAGTTTTTGTTAACATATATCTTT
>JAQQPU010007343.1:0-11394 GCA_029168905.1 Artemia sp. Kazakhstan ARC1039 | reverse complement strand
GGACGTTTTTACCAATTCGTCTGTCGCTTTGGCGGAATAGAATCGCTTTGCAATAGACACGAACAAATTTGAGGAGTATTTTAGCCCATCCTCAATTCCCGTTATCTCGCGTTACATTTTGTACAAACGTGATCAGAATGATGTTGAAAGCGTGGGAAAGTGTATGATAGAGCTGAAACTGTTGGTTCTTAATTGTAAATATGGTTAAGAAATACATAATGAAATCGTCCAAGACAAATTGACTTGTGTACTAAATTCACAAAGATTCGTGAAAAAATATTGCAGATGGGACTAACAGTAGCTTTTATCTAAACTATCATTACCACTCGAGCCCACACCGAAACACAGGAAAAACTTAAATCAATGTCAGCAGTATCAACATCAAACGATGAAGATCAGTTCAAGCAAGAAATGGACCAAGTACGTCGTAGCAGACAGCCTAAAACATCTGCAAGAGTATAATAGGGCAAAACTGCTATTTGTGTCTCGGGGAGTATTCTCCTATTCATAATTGTTCTGCAAAAGGGAAAGTGTGCAGCAAATGCAATACATTAAACCATTTTGTCAAAGTATAAGGAGTTGGAAGAAAACTATCAATTCAATGGAGTTAAGCCAATCAAACTACGACGATAGAAGATATAATGATAATGAACTTTATATTCATAAGGTTTCTGTGCTAAATATAAATGACCAACCATACTCTGTCCTTCAACTTAATCAATATCTCAATATCAGATTCAAAATAGATACTGGGGTTCAAGCCAATATCCTAAGAAAGTCCCTACTTTATAAAATCAGGACCACTCCAGCTCTCACTCAACACGTCAAAGCCATTTCTATTTTGACGATCAGAAAATCCCAGTACTTGGCACATTCTAGCTCATTTTGCTCTCACAACAATGGGAACAATGAACTTTTATGTTTCTATATAGTAGATTTAGCCCCCACACCAATATTAGGACTTACTGCAAGTTGCAAGTTGCGGCTGACAAAATGTATCCTTACTACAATGAATCATCAGAAAACCTGCTTTCCGAATTCTCTTTAATGGTATGATTGTTTTCAAAGAACAGTCTGATGTAAGATCGTTCTCAAAGAAGGGGTACAGTCCAAACTTCAACCAACAGAACGCACCCCCAAAGTATTCTTCCCAAGATTCAGGTAAGAGCTCGAGTGCATGGAAAACTTAGATGTTATCGAAAAGGTCACTAGCCCCACATACTCGGTCAATTCAGTGGTAGTTGTTGAAAAACTTGACAAATCACTTCAGATCTGTATAGATCCACGTGAAATTAAAAAAACTTTAAAAAGGCCACATACCCTAGGCCAACCTTTGATGAGGCTATTCATAACACGCAGGTACAAAATTCATTACTAAACTCGATACAAGACATGGTTACTGGTCTCTATACGTTGATAAAGAATCATCTGATCTCACTACTTTTGCAACACTATTTAGAAGATTTAAATTAGTGAACATCCTTCAGCCTTATAGTCGCTCAGGATGAGTTTCAGAGGTGGATGGAGAATGTATCTGAGAGTGTACCACGGTCATCTGTCATTGTTGAGGACACTATTAGTCCAGTAAAATCTGAAACTGAACACAATGCGAGCATAGGAACAACACTAAATTGGGCAAGGGATCATCATGTAAAGTTAAACAAAGCAAAGTGTATAACTAAGTCGGAGTCTATAGTTTACTTTGGACATGTGATTTCCAAGGAAGGCGTCCATCTCATACCTCTGAAAAAAATATCCTCATCATGCAACTGTGAAGAGCTTCAAACCTTATCTGGGATGCTGAAATTCCTGTCACGTTACACTCCACCTCTGTCATCCCATAAAGAGCCACTGAGAAGTCTTTCAAATCAGCAGAAGTTTAAATGGGAAGAAATTCATGACAGTGTTTTTAAAATCATCAAAGAGTCAACTAGTCACACCTTCTACCTCTCTAATCCTTCAAGTGAAAACAAAAAGCAATAAGCTGATGAATCCAAGTCAGGGCTGGGAGCAGTTTTTATTCAAAATGATAAAATCATCTCGTTGGCTTCTTGATCTTTGAACGCAGCAGAATAGAATTACTCTCAAATTGAAAAGAAACTACGCTATCTTCTTTGAAATTTGTCGTTTCCATCGATATCTGTCAAAGATTCATTGTAGTCACTTACCACAAATCGCATGAAAAACTTATTAATCGACCAATTCAGAAGTCATCCCTTCTTCAATAAAGAGTGATGCTCCAGATCCAGCAATATGACTTCACAATCATTTTCGGACCTGGAAAAGATATACCAATCACAGACAAGCTGTCTTGTCTCTACCTTCAAAGCCAAAACAGATAATATACAAAAGAAAAATCTAAGCATATGTTTACTAGGTTCTTATTAGTCTCGCAAGGCTATTTGAATTGAAAACGAAACACAATTAGACCTTTCTTTAGTATGTATTGTGGACACAATTGAGTCTGGCTGGTCATCAACTAAAGCTCAGACACCGGCTCTCATAATGCAGTATTTCAATTCCGGGCACGATCTCAAATGTTGTTGATGGAGGCATTCTCAAAGGAGACCGCTTGGTAATCCTTAAGAGCATTCGTCTCAGCATCCTGTAAAGTATGCATGCTTCTCACTTTGGCATTAAAAGGCTAAACAAAGGACTAGGACAATCGTCTATTGGCCAGAAATGACCAAGAGAAATGAAAAATGTGTGAAAATTTGCCCAGCTTGCCAAACATTCAAAAGGAACAACCAGAAAGAATATCTCAAACCCCTTGATATACCAAGACACCCATGGGAGCATGTCAGAATAGACCTGCTATGCGTGGAAGGAAGCCTTCTGATTACGGTTGACTATTATAGTCGATTCTTTGAGATTGATCATTTAAGAAGATCCAGCTCTCCCAAGCAGGTCATACCCCAGCTGAAAGATCATTTTGCAAGATATGGCATCCCTCGCGTTGTAACTTCAGGTAATGGCATACATTTTACCTCTTTCTTATTCAAATACTTTACTAATTGGTGGTCGTTAGGACACAGAATGTTGAATCCATATCAACCATAGTCAAATGGTTTGGCCGAAAAGGCTGTTGACAAGGAAAACAATTGCTAAAAAAGACTTGATTTTGCAAAACTGAAATGAGCAACGCCCTTCTTGAGTATAAAAACATTCCAGTAGACGGAATAGCAACCCCTGCTTATTTTTCGACGAGTAGAAACTTGCGCTCAACCATATCTTGTACCCTTGGACATCTAGCTCCTCAAATTGTTCATTGGAATGAATTCACTTAAAAACATAAGGAGTGGCAATTGAGGCATAAAAACACAATCTTTCACACCGTACCACAATCTTCACTCCAAGGATCTTCAAGAATTCAAGCAAGGGGAATCAGTTCATGCTTAGATCCAAAGAAAATCCTGGGAACCAGCTGCCGTATTGTATAAATGCAAACTGCCGAGATCATATATTGTACAAACTCAAGATAAGAAGATCAATCGACGAAATCGAAAGTACCGAAGACTTTTTCCAGAAGACACAGATGTAGAGCAGCCTCAGAAGATTAACTCAGATACCGCACGAGAGTTACACATGATGGGATCCCGAAACACTTTTTCTACCCCATTTAATAGTCCACCAAACACTACCCTTCTTCAAACATCAGGGTCAAGCCCAGGAGTACAGAATCACAGTTACGGTGGAGTATTACCAGCTACAGTGACCCTTTTGGAAGGGTAGTTAAGCCCCCTCAAGGCTTAACTTATACATTAAAAGACGAAAGTATTATATTTATTTGTGAGAAAAGTAAAGTCATTGGTAACTTCATATTAGTTCAGTTAATGAAATGTAGAAAGAGGAGATATTGGCTTAAATGAATGACAATGAAAAGTTCTATATTGTATTGTCTTTGTTTTATTTTCTTTATTGTTTATAAGAAGAGAGATGTAACATACTTCTGTATTTGCATGTGATGTGATACAAATGTGGCTTTTTTTCAATGGAGATATAATTTATTCACAAAAAAAGCATAAAGCCCAGTAGCCTGGGATTGTATTGCAACTCCAAAAAAGCAAATTCCCATTTTACAACAAAACAAAAATAACATATAAAACATATTAAACATATAGAACTACTTGAGAAAAACAAAAAGATTATTAGAATTCGTAAGCCTGCAGGCAATGGTGCCTCAACTGCTCACGGAAGCCAGACCTTTCAGCAATATCCCTAATAGAAGATGGTGTCTGAGACCACAGCACTGGAAGAATATGACGAGCAGGGAAAGCAGACCTCGCAAACACTCTAGTCGGCTTTCTATACATACCAACCTGTCTCATTAAATGCCCATGGACATCAGCAGCTGTCTCAAACATATGACGAAGACACATTGGAGCAATATTATTAAAAATATCATACATTAGTTGAAGCTTATAAAATAAGCACAACCCTGAAAATGGTAAAATACGAACTCGCAGATAAATATTTCTAACTGAGGCAAGTCTATCGATTCCATAAATAGCACGCGCAGCTGAATTCTGGAGAACACGCAAAGGTTTCAAGTGAACAAAAAATTTTCTAGACCAAATAGAACAACAGTATAGTAAATAAGGATGGACTAATGAGAAATATAAAAGACGCACAACTTTCGGCGGAAACTGATGCTTTAGCTTCCTTATCCTTCCTATATTCCTTGCTACTTTCGACGGTAAACCCTCTACATGCCCTGAAAAACTTAGGGTCTCATCAATTATTACGCCTAGGTATTTCACTGACTTCTGACGTCTTATTGTCGAGTCTCCTACTGTAAGCTCTTGCAACCAGGGGTAATATGAAGGTGACTTGCCCCAGACAACGAACCCCGCTTTGATATAATTTACTTTCAGCTTGTTTAGTCTTATCCATTTCTCCACTTTTTCCATATCACTACTCAGTGGCCCTAAAAGCTGAGCTTGGGTACGTTCCGCAACTGAAAAATTCGTATCATCAGCAAACAGGACAAGAGATTTCCTAGGTTTATGTGTTTCGTCTCAATTTCAAACATTTGTTGTCCAATCACAGATTGCTTGATGGATGTCTTTAATATATATTGAGAAGATAGGAGGGCCGAGAGGGGACCCCTGGGGAACACCGCAACTAACATGGTAATCACTTGATTGCACATCATTCAGTTCCATATACGTAGATCGGTGACTCAAATATGATGAAATAATTACAAGAGCATTTCCTCTAATACCACAGTTGTCTAACTTTTTCAGAAGAATCGCATGGTCCACTGTGTCGAATGCCTTCAAAATGTCTAGGAATATAGTCACCACTTTCAACTTCCCATCCAAATCACCATTAATCATAGATGTCAAATACTGAACCGCATGCTACGTAGAGTATCCTTTTCGGAAACCAAATTGGTTTGCATAAAAGAAATCCTTCCTCTCCAAGAACTCAACCATTCGTTTATATAATATTTTTTCAAAACGAGACAGAATAAGGAATAGCGAAATAGGTCTATAATTGCTGAAATATTCTAGGTCACAAAATTTATGCAATGGCGCTACTCTGGCATGTTTAAATTGATCGGGAAATTCACCTTCTTTAAGACAACCATTCATTAAATCAATGTGACACGGCAATATCACAGGTAAAACATACTTTACTACTTTCAGAGACAGCACATCCGCTCCAGCCGCTCTATTTCGCATTTCACTCACAATTTCTTTCACCTCCTGATGACTGGTTTTCCAAAGAAAAAGACTAGTATCATTAGGTTCAGGCAAGTACTGCTCAAAAGAACCATCTCCTGGCCGGTTTTCAACATGCAATTTAACTTTTTCCCCAATTTGAGAAAAGGGCTGAGTCATTTCATCGACAATTTGACTAGCACCGCGATTTCCACTCATTACTGGTATTACCACTTTCTATTCACCAGTAGCTGATCTAATAGTCTCCCACATCTTAGATGGGTTTCTATAGTTTTCTTGAAATTCCTTTTTAAAATATCCATGTTTTGCTTTACGTAATAACTTATTCAGAGCAATATTGTATTTCCTGTAGATTTCATGGTCAATATCACAATCACTAAAAACACTTATCATATACAGTTGACGTCTTGTGTTTACAGAATTCACAAGGCCTTTCGTCGTCCATGGTTTCCTTGGAATATCTTTCTTCTTTTTAGCATGAGCTACCTTCACACAAGTTTTATTAAGAAGTGAAACCATTCTCCTATACCACTGGTCCATTTTCTCGGTATAAGAATGACGCTCATCTAGAGAGGTCCAATCGGCTATTTCTAATTCAGATTTAATTTTAGGCAATGACTTCTGGTCAAAATACGTTCTAACGTTTTGGGATCCACGAGATTGTGTCAGAGTTTCCTGTAGCTGGCATGAAACAATGACGGCACAGTGATCAGACAAATCATTTACAAGTGCACGCGGGATAACACCGCGGATCACAGCCAATTCAGAAGGGTTGTGCCAGAACTACATACATCACTAATCAATTACAACTTTTGCTTTGGTTATAATATTTACTCACACTTTGCTGATAGTTTTCATTTATTGCAGATTGTTCTTGACTGGGTTTCAATCATACTGCTTAAATGTCACGGCAAAGGAAATCTCCAATCCTAACTTACACGGTGGCTAAGCCACCCTGTCTAAAAATCGAAATGCTTGATATTCCAGTCCGGAAAGTCAGTAATCCGGTAAAATGTGCTACTCCGGGGAATTTTACTCGAAATTGGAATAAAAGAGATGATGAAATAACCCATGAAATAAGAAAGACAAAATTCATCATTTTGTAGAATCGTGCAAAATACATGGAAATTTTAATGGAAAATATTTGGGATGGCCATTGATTCTTGCAGTGACCAAACTTATGTTCGGGATTACCTAATTAAAAGAATAGAGATAAATCATAAGGATACGATTACAAAAATATGTTTTTTTTTTATATAAACACTTATGCCCGTCAGTATGGGTTAGAATAGAAATTGCATAGAAAGATGGCATGGTCCAGAGAAAAATAATAAAGGTAGGCATAGTACCTACTCTTACAGTACAGTTTCTCATAGGAGGGGACTTTGATAATATTGGAAATCTTCCATCCGTTAGAGTGGCTTCTATAACGTTGGGGCGCGGAACTGGCTAGGCCAACTTATATAGAATATGAGACGTGTAAAATTAACTTTTTGGGAAACTATTTAGACAATAACCAACTTTAAAACACCTATATCAATTATAAGGAGCCGAAAAGTAGGTATCAGGATGGGGTATTTAGTGTGTCAGAGAAGATTAAAAAAAAGAAAAAATTGGTCGCACGTTCCAGCGAAAATTTCGGAAAATTCTGGTCTAATGTGAAAAAAACAAACGTCGGAATCCGATTACCATTTGACGAAGATTTATTTTTCCTTCTGTAAAAATAAAGAAGAATGAAAAGAGAGAAAAATCTGCGAAACAAAACTACGATTTAAGAGCTCAGTTTTCATTTAGCGACAATTTATTTGGTACTGAAACATCCGTAAAGAAAGTAGGAGAGAGAAAAGAAAAACAAGACGAGACTACAACAAAGAAATTCAATCTAATAAAACAAAAACGAGTCAAGTAGAAAAGAGAACAGAAATGCAAAAGAGAGACAAAATTTGCAGATTCAGTCTGTGGAGTAAAACCATGAGAGAATTGCAAAACAACGGAAGGTCAAACGGGTTTAGGGGAATAAAGAGGTCTTGTACCCATTGGAGAGAAACAGAGATGATCAAAAGGTAGAATAATGTCCGGAGATATTGAATTTCCAACTGGATTGGAAAGACTTGGAAAAGAATTTGGGATCGGTCCTATCAACTCTAAAGAATATTTGGCGTCTTTTGAAGAGGAGGAGTCCCTTGGGAAACCCATGAATGATAGCCGGCTCTCTCAACGCATAACTGGTAGGCCAGTTGTGATCCCTTTACCAAGGCTTTCCCTTTCCAATCTTAGGTGCTAGGGAAAAAACTCTCTCCTATTACCAATCACTAAATAATCCCTCCTAACCTTTACCTGGTAGCACCATTCTCTGTTCTTACCCTGGATTAAAATCGACACTTATTTCATCCATACTTTAGTTTTGAGCTATATATCCAGATTTGACGTTCAGTAGGCATTAACTTTCATTCTTCATTCGATTATTCTTATTATTATTTTTATTAGATTTTTAATTCTTCGCATCACCCCAAGGCCTCTGCTTAATTTTTCAGCTATCGCACTTGAATGGTTTTTCCACGACAGGTTTTCATCAATTAAAAACGCCAAATTCTTTCTAGACGAAAGTCTAGACGAAAGTCTAGAAAATATCATGAACAAAGTTTTAGAAAAGTTTAGGGTTAACATATCTTGCCGAGAAAAAGTTAGAAATTAAGAAACTGCATTATGAATTTTTTTTTATATAAAACATCAAGTAAAGGCGCTGCCAGAAAGAGCAAAGTATCATCTGCAAACAGGATGACACCAGCATCTGACAGTTAGTGTTTCACTCAATCAATGAAAATAATGGAAAGTAGAGGTCCCAGGATTGACCCTTGTGGGACCCCACACTCTATTTTCTTTTTTGAAGATAAGAATGACCCATTCTGAACTATCTGATACCGATTGTGTAGATACAGTGAAAACCAGTTCAGACTTAAACCCTTCACCCC
Organism: Artemia sp. Kazakhstan ARC1039; assembly: GCA_029168905.1. NCBI lineage: Eukaryota > Metazoa > Arthropoda > Branchiopoda > Anostraca > Artemiidae > Artemia > Artemia sp. Kazakhstan ARC1039. The sequence continues at coordinate 2,735 of JAQQPU010007343.1, read as the reverse complement.
AATCGAGTCAAGAGCTTCAATAAGCTCTGAGTGGTCCACCAATTTCAGAACTGCTATATCCGTAGATAGCCCTTTTCTGAACCCAAATCGATTTTCCATTAGAATTTTATTCTTTTCAATATAATAACTTAACTAGGCATGTACCACTTTCTCATATAACTTAGAGAGAAATGGGAGAATAGATATAGGTCTTCGATTAGATGGGTCATCTTTTTCCCCTCCTTTATGAGGAGGAACAACTCTTGCAATCTTTAGTGCTTCTGGGAAGACTCCAAGATCTAGAGAAAGGTTGATGAGGTGCGTCAAGACAGGTAAGACACTCGTTTTTGCGGCTTTTATGAGTTTCAGGGAAAACTCATCGATCCCGATAGAGCTTGACTTCATCGTAGCCAGGAATCGTGCCACTTCCCGTTCCGAATATCTTGCAAACTCAAAGGAATTCTAACTTGCAGGCTGCCTTTCAACGACAGATCCAAAACTCGCAGATGTGCGTAGTTTAGCCCGCGCTTGATAGCAAAGTCTTTTTCCTTCATTTGCAAAATAATGTTTGAACTATTGATAACAAAATTGCTATCTCAAAATTTTTATCAGATGGGTTTGGAGAAAAAGGGCGTAGAGGTACTAGATTAAGCTTCGGTCTCTTTTGACTCTTTAAAAGTGAACTAGAACTTTCTATTTTCAATCAAATGAGCCCCTCTGAAGTTTATACGAGTATCCCTTCTATAAAAACCATATAAATCCCCAGAGTATAACTTATAATGCCTGTCCCTTGGCCCTGGGAGGTTGTGTCAACCCTGGAGTTTCAATATCTGATGGTTGAACTATTTTAAAAAAAATAGTCACCTGAAATTTTTGTCGGATGGGTTTATCCATCCGATACGCGCAAAGGCATGGAGGGCGGGAGGGGCTAGTTGCCCTCCGATCTTTTTCGCTCTGAGAAAATGAACTACAACTTTTAATTTCCATTGAAAAGAACCCTCTCTGAAGTTTATACGAGTATACCTTCCATAAGAACCATATATACCCCCAGAGCAATACTTACAACGCCTGCCCCGGCCCTGGGGGGGGGGGTGGTTGTGTCGACACAGGAGTTTTTCTTATCTGACCTTTGAATTATTTTTAGCGAAATGACCAAACGTAAAGCAGTTTTGTTATATGATCTTTTAACTATTTTTAATAAAATGGCTATCTCAAATTTTTTATCAGATGTATTTGGGGGAAAAAGGCTTTGGGGGCAAGTTTCCCTCTGATCACTTTTGACTCTTAAAAAGGGCTGAATTTCAATATCTAGTCAAATGAACCCTCTCTGAAGTTTATACGAGCATCCCTTTCATACGAACAATATATGCCCCAGAGCATAACTTACAACGCCTGCCCCCGGGCCCTGGGGGGTTTTGAGGACACCTGAATTTTTGTTATCTGACTTTTGAGAAATTTTTAACTTAATGCCTATCTCAAAATTTTTATTGGATACGTTTAGGGAGAAGGGGCGTGGGGGGCTAGTTGCCCTCAAAAATCTTTTGACTCGAAAAAAATTAACTAGAACTTTCAATTTCCAATCAAATGAGCCATCTCTGAATTTTTACGAGCGTCCCTTCAATAAAAACCATATATTCCCCAAGGCCAAAACTTACAACACCTGCCCTCGGGCCCTGGGGGGCTGTGTTGACCCCTGAGTTTTCGTTATATGGTCTTTGAACTATTTAAAAAAATGCTGTCTCAAAGTGTTTATCGGATAGGTTTGAGGAAAAAAGGGCGTGGGGGGCTAGGTGCCCTCCAATCTCTTTTGACTCTTAAAAAGTGAACTAGAACTTTCAATTTCCAATCAAATGATACCTCTTTGAAGTTAATACAAGCATCCCTTCCATAAGACCCATATATGCCCCCAGGGCATAACTTATAACGCCTGCCCCTGGGCCCTGGTGGGCTGTGTCAACACCGGAATTTTTGTTATATAATCTTTGAACTATTTTTAACAAAATAGCTATCTTAAAATTTTTATTGGATGCATTTGGGAAAATAGAGTTTAGGGGGGGGACCTGGTTACCCTCCAATATCTTTTGACGCTTAAAAAGTGAACTAGAACTTACAATTCCAACCAAATGAGCCCTCTATAAAGTTTATACGACAATGTTGTCTAAAGTTTATACGACAAAACTTTATATGCCCCCAGGGCATAACTTAAAACACCTGCCCTGAGGGCTGTGGCGGAGTTGTCATCCTCAAAGACCTAATTTCCAGAACTTAAAACTACGTTTAATATAACATTTGTCTCAAAATTGTGATTGGATGTGTTTGGGGAAAAGGTGGGCGGGGGAGGGGTGTTAGTTGCCTTTAAATCACTTTCGACTATTAAAAAGGGACTAGCCCTTTCAATTTCCAATTGAATGAGCCTTTTTTGAAGTTTCTACGACACCACCTTCTATAAAAACCTTATATACCCCAAGGGTATAACTTAAATCCCTTGCCTTGAGGGTTGTGGGCACAGTTTATATAATTAGCAGTATGATCTTTCCCTATCTTACCCATTATAAAAACCCGGACCGAGGTGCGAGTGCTCCAGAGAACGTATAAACATAATAAGTGGACAATAAGTGCACAAATAAGAGGGAGGAGCTTTTTGTTCGCACCGAGAATGAAGAGCCAGAAATCATCTGCGGTAAACTTACTGGATAATTATATAAACTGTGGTTGTGGGGGAGTGTCCTCCTCAAAAAAATATTTTCTATCTGAAA
>JAQQPU010007342.1:27349-39195 GCA_029168905.1 Artemia sp. Kazakhstan ARC1039 | reverse complement strand
TAATGAACTAGAAACTAATTATCGCCCGGAAGTAATTTTTGTTTGTTTGTATAAACACCGATTTTTTATTTGTATTAATTCAATTTCTCTGCTGAATACGGTCGCTGTATGTGTGAGCGAGATATCCAAAGATTTTGTAACTGTTTTCGCTGTCTAATAAAAGGATTGATCTCTATCTAACTTTTGTCCGTCATAGATTAGTAGTTTGCTTTTTGAAAATACCTGAGATATACATACATGCATGCATATCTAGCCTTCACAATTATTGCTCGCTTAAAGAGTGTAGACAAGAAGTTCTGCCTATCTTACGTTTTCTTAGTTCTGACTCGGAATTTGGCTCTATGTTATTTCTAAAAAAAGATCCCTTAATGATACTTCACTTCAAACGTGAAAACTTTCTGATGTTCGTCTATTGGATCAGTTCTTGATTGCAAGGGATAAAATGGTATCAACCTTTCTACTAGCCAACCTTGCCACTAGTTTAATATTTCCAAATTACTTTCTTTAACCTTTATCTTACCCTGCTGCGATAAATCAACCCCCCCCCCCCCAAAAAAAAAAAAATTAAAATGAAATTAAAAGAAATAAAAAGGAGTTAACAAAATAAAAATAAATAGTTTAGGATATTATGCACCATATATTTTACCTTCATTTTGGAATATAGGTTGAATATTCTTAAATCTTTTCTTTTCTTCCTTCTTTATATTTGTCAAACTTTCTCTTTGGCTACTCAATTTTACGGGTTGGGGAATTTCATGGTATTTATTGTCTCTGGTGGGATTGTCCGAGGGAGAATTGTCCGCGGGGGGGGGGCTGAGTTTCTGGGGAACTGTCTATGGGGGAATGAATTTTACGGGGGGAATTGGCCTAGAGTCAACACACAGAATCCCAGGAAACCATACGGGGATGATTAAGCAGATGAAAATGAATATTCAATCTTTTCTGAGGTTCGTTAGGATAGCAAGGTAACTTGTTCATGTGCGGCCATAAGGGGGGTGGGGGCTGGGGGCCCCCCTGGCTGAATGATGCTGCCTTATTTTTATGTTTTTGTTCTGAGATTTCCATTATATAGCATTAAAAGTGCCAATTAGACGAGGTTTGCCCCCCCCCCTGGAATTCAGCTGATGGGCACCCATGAACTTATTTTTAAAACGTAGTGGATTGTTTGACATGACTCCAAGATCCCATAGACCATGAAATGTAGGACTGTAAAGAAGAGACAATCTAAAAATATTGTTACAACAAGGATGAAAAGTGTTAACATTACTTGAGCAAAGACTGTATCAATAAAGCAGCATATTGCCTCTGATGTGAACTTAGCTCAAAGCATAGCCTACATAACCATCATCAAGGAAATTCTCATTAAAAATAAAACGAAGCGACAGTTTTCATGGAAAGGGCTCGTCGACTGCTACTAATACTAACAACTAATTGTAGCACCAAGCAACCTAAGGCAAACGCAGCCACACATACTCCTCCATATCAATCTAGCTTCACTCTTCGCTCTTTCCAGTGAAATTGCAATTTCCTTTAAATCCACTCTTAAAACTCTTCCCAAATTATTTGGGGACGGCCTGCTTCTAATTGGGTGGCCAAAAAGAACAATATTTGGCTATGTGTTATTGCTCATATGTGAAGTGTGTCTTAGGCATCAAAGTATTTTTATCACTTTAGATGTGCAAAGAGAATCCAATCATTTTTGTTTACACAGCTTACAGTTTGATACAGTAGGGATCGGAGAAATATCTAGTATATCTTGATCCTATCATTGCCGTGGTTTTTAGTATCCTAATCTTACTTAAAAGACTTACCTTCCTATTCTGCAAAACTTATTATTAAAATATTCTCTCAACCTTCCAAAAGACAGATCATTGCCCCACAATCCTAAGTAAGGATGGCTTTCTACCTAATTGTCTGGTGTTGTTCAATTATCGTTTTATAGATCTACCGATCAATTTTTTTTGAATATTTTGGGGTTATTATTAAATTCTGAAGAAAAGGAAATTTCTTAAGAAAAAGAAGAAAAAAAACGGCATTTTTGTTTAAACTTCCTCTGTAACCTATTGATCTTTACAAGTAGATGGACAAAATCCAGAGTTATTCTCTTCCTTTTGTTGGAATGGGATATGGGGAATTTTTTCTTTTTTTAGGATTTGAGCATTTTAATTTAAGAATGAATGTTTTTATATGGAAGTAGTGTTCCCTATTTCAATTAAGATGTATAAAATTTTTAAATGAACATGTTTTATGTGTATGTAGTCACGGACGCACGCAGCCCTCCCCCTCCCCTTAATTCTAAAATTTTCCGAATTTCTGGGAATTTCTTATTCAAATTTTCAAATACTATTTGCTTTTTTTATTGTTGCCTCAAAAAATAAAATCTTGGGCGCGTGCCTTTAAGTGTAAAAGAATTTCCCAGTTGGAACTACATACTTATATTTTCATCAGTTTTATCTCCACTTTTGAATATACACTTTGCACATACAGTGATATTAAACTTATTCTCCAACTAAATAATTGTGCATTATTCTGTGAGTATTCTGTATGATTATTCTTTTATTTCAGATAACGAACGAATTAGGCCCAAGTCTTTTGTCAATGAAGATGTAGTCTTAGAGTGCGCTAAGGATTATATGTTTCTCGGCTGCGTTAAGTACATACTTGAGGTATTTATGAATTAAAGGTGTTTGGGGTAGTTTGATGGTTGTAGTATTATGAAGTAGGAGGAGATATTTGTAATTCATTGACGTATTTATTCGTATTGCTTCTTTCAACCTATAGTGAAATGTTCTTTGATTTTCACCTGCTATTTAGGTGACGCGAAACCTTAAAATCATTCTGCGAGCCTCAGCCGCCCTGTCTTGTCGGCTGACCGTCACAAAGACAAAGGACTTCTTAGTGAATTCTTCCAGGGGACTAGTCATCATCGAGAGATATTGAAAATCTGAGTATGAAATTTGATTGAAAAGACTGAAATTCTGTGTCTCTTTTACCTGTGAGCTCGTCAATTTTAGCGTTCCTTTGAGCTAATGTTTTGTGTTTTCCTAGCAAGTTTGCTAGAAAATTTTTAGAAAATTGAGCATATCTATTTCTGGCCCAAAAAGGGTGAAATTAAATGTTTTTTCTAAGATTTCCGGGAAAGTGTTAGCTTTTAATTTTCTGTCATTTATTCAGATCTCCTATCCAATCTTTAGGAACTATAGAAAGACTGCCCAGTCAATTCTACATATTTGGGCACGCACAGTAAAAAACTTCATAATGGACGAGATAGGGTTATCCTTTACGGTAGCGCAAGCCCTTAATAGAAGTCACTCTTTACTTGCCATTCCTTGTCATGAATGACAAGGCTCTGCAAAATGTCTTGTATCCAAATATATATAATGTTTATATATTTTAAAGCTTAATTGATGTATTAAAGCCTGACAAACACAAGAAAATAACATATATAGTCACTTTCGCCTCTGTAAAAAAAAGTGCGTCAACTGAAATGAACTAACTTTAAAAAATGTTTTGAGTGAATAGATATTTTGCTTCTTCTGCCTTCAGGTCCTTGGGATTCATGGATACATGCATGCTTTTTCTTTTTCGCTTTGGCAAGTTGGGTAATTACGGTTGAAATCCATTACCAGGAAATTAACAACCTCCTGGAAGATTCCTTTGTCCGCTTTTCCGCTAATATATTAGTAGATAACAACACTTTCATAATACCAAAGACAGCGAAAAGCAAATCTGATTGTTAATATGTAATATCTTAATATACATCTTGAATAGGAAATTCGGAAAATTGGTTTTATGTGAAAAAGACCTCCAGATGCAGTTTTTGGTAGCAATGGATGTCAAATTTATAAAATAAAACGCGGGTGAAAAATTAGCAAGAAATGTCAAAAATATGTACCACCAAACTTAAGATGGTGTAGCATTACTTTGAAGGCGTAGTTGTGTTTGTGAATCAACAGATTGTTAACGTTTGAAAGTATACGAACGAAATGCGGTGTCAAATTAAACTGATTAGTTTTGCTTATTTGTTTTCACAGTTAAGCGTGGCAATACTGTTATTTTTCCATGCTGTATTAGAGTTTGATCTCAGTGATTGTATATTCTAAAAATGAATTCTTACTTCAAGGTCAAGAAAGGTGTTTTTGCAGAGCATTCAAACCAACTGTGGAATATCAGTGGCGTTCCTACATGGTCCAAGGTTAACCAAGGTTTAATTAAGATGTACAAAGCCGAGGTAAAGAGTCGATATATCTAAAGGGTTATTTGTGTTTGAAAATTGTATCTTATGACTCTTTTTTTCTTGTTCTTTCAAATCCTTTCGTAAACTAAAAAAGAGATTTGCCTGCTCTTGGTGGTCATCAGGCACGCATGCAGAATTTTTTTTTTTGGGGGGGGGGGGGCAATAATAAAAAAAAGATAGGTAATTTGACAAAAAACTCCCAGAAATTTAGGTAAATTTAGAATTTCAGCGGAGAATTCATCGAAAAATTACAGTATTTCAGAATCACTACTGAGGTTTATCTTTTAGACTTGAAATTCGGGAAAGGTTCTCATCGATGCCGTGTCCAAGGGGATTTCCCCCCCCCCCCCCTCCCAAAAAAAATTGTCTGACTCGTAAAAACGTAGAAAAATGCATATTCACAAATTTTTAATGTGTTTTTATAGTGTTTTTCGTACCCCCCCCCCCTCCCAAAAAAAAAGAACAGAAATCCTGGATATGACCTTGATTCCCTGGTTATTTACTCATTCCGAGTCTAGGGTTTTCTTCTGTCCATAATCATGAAAGAGAAATGAGCAACAGTATCTGTCCATACTGTTTCTGCGATAAGATGATTTGTGCTTCAATAGCCGTATTTTTTTCAAATTTCCGGTACCTTAGATAAATGCTTAGAAGAGGTTGTGGCGGACAATCTAGAAGTGTGATATTACTTTCTCTTGAGTCAGAATAACCAGCATAAACATTGAAATAGTTGAACTAAAATCTAGCATTAGTCCAAAATTTCAGCAGTCTGTCACATTTAGCAATTATCAAATGTTTACTCTTTATAAATAGTTTATGAAATCAAACACATGCTTAACCTCTCTCAAAATACGGATCAGTTTATGCTTAGTTTCATTGTGTTTTATTTGTTTTCATAATCAGTTGATTTGTGCTTCAATATTTTTTCTATCTTTTTAAAACTTCAAGAGTCTTTGATTGATGTCTAGATAGTATGCGCTTCGAAAAAAAAAACAACAACTTAGAATTATGGTATTAGTTTTTCTTGGGTCAGTGTAAAAAACATAAAAAATGAATTGATTGAGGAGAAATTTAACATTAATACAGAAAATTGAAGAAAACCGCAAAATCCAGATATAACCTTCAAACCGAAATGTATCGTAGCCCAGGTTCTTGAATGATGAGGCTGGGTCAGATAGAAATTTGACCCTTACATGTTTTAATATGCCCAGTGATGGATCAGGGAGGATGACAACCACAGAATAAAACGAAAAAGCAAAAGACCAAACAATATTTTCAGCCAGTGACCACTTTCGCTAAATGTGGTGTCGTTTTAGAATTAAGCTTACGGGGAGCAGGTGAATGAGCACTGGAGATGACTTAGCGAAGGTCTTCGCTGAAATATCTATAGTATTTTTCTATTATTCACTAGTTGAAAAGTATTGTCGTTTTGTTTTGTCAATGCTCTCCTTCTTCGGTTTTTCGTGAGTCATGTACAGTTAGTGTGGTCTTAGAACCTACTTATGATACACCTCCCCTTTCAATCAATCAATCAATCAATCATTTATTACCCACAATTAACAAAAAGTAGTACAAGTGGAGTACATAATAATAAAAAAGAAAAACAGAAAAAAAACTCAACAAACGCTAGCAATTAAATTAAACTACGAAAAGAACTGTAAAAGACCGTGGTCAGGGCCTAATTTACAAAATGCATCTGCAGAAAGCTTTTTGTGTAGGTCACCGAGCTTTTGAGTTACATCCGTAACAAAAATTTTTAACTAGATACCGATTTCTAGTCCATGGCGGCAGAGAAAGAAGAAATTTGCAAATTATGAAATAAGTAACTTTAATCTTTTTTAAATCCTTTAGCTTAAGAACAGAATGAACACCCGAAAAATAAAGCACAGAATGATCAGAAAAAGTTGAGAATAAGCGCCCAAGAGCTCTTCTGTTATATTTTCCACGGTTTGCTACAATTTTTGAATAACTGAACTGAATTTTTCTTACTGAATCAGCAACAATCTGTTTACGAAAAAGAGCTAGAGAATTAGAAACAGTAATACCAAGCCACCGAAAGGAAGAGACAGAAAATACAGAAAATTCATTACATACCAGAGGAGTAGACGAAGACAGATTATAAGATAAGAATTCACACTTGTCAAGATTCAGGGATAGACCAATATTTAGGAAAGACTGAGAAACTAAGGAAACCATCGCAGAAAGAGCAGACTTAGTACGACTAATCAACAGATTGTCATCAGCATGGGCAATGTAAGAAACATCAGTAAAACCAGAAAAATAAGTGCCTGAGATCTTTTCCAGAACAGTAGAAATACAAATTTTGAACAGGGTTGGTGATAAAATACCTCCCTGCCTAACACCACGAAGCACTTTAATAGTTGTTTCTGGAGAAGATTTCAGGCGGAGGTAAGAATTAGAATACCAAAACCGTAGAAGGTAAATAACCGAAAAATTAACACCAGAAGAAGCCAAAGAAAAGAAAAGCTGGTTATGAACAACAGAATCAAAAGCCTTTGAAAGATCAAGTGTACAGAGATATACGCCTTTACCCTTAGAAGAATTAGAAAGTAGAATAGAAGAAAGGACACGATGAGCATGTTGGCACCCCACACCAGGTCTGAAACCAAGTTGATTTTCACCAAAGAAAGAAATATTTCGAGTTAAATTAGGTAAAAGAATATACTCGAAGACCTTGCTAATATTGCAAGAAACAGAAACTGGACGGTAGGAAGAGCAATCTGTTGGCGGTTTACCTCTTTTTAAAATTGAAGTCACGCTGCCACACAAAAAGCTTTCCGGGACGACAGAAGATGCCAAGCACATTTGAAACAAAAGCGCAAGATGTGACACAAGTTCAGCACATTGGGGAGTTAGATGCATTTTAGAGATACCATCAGCATCAATAGATTTCGACTTAAGATGATTCAAAGCATTCAAAACTTCACAACGCGATATAGGCAAAACAAAGCGCTGACTTAGAAATCTAGGGACAATTTTAACAAACGCTTCACCAAACTTTCTATGAACAGAATAATTCAAAACGGAGAAAATCTTCGAATAATATGCATGCCAAGAACTTGGTGGAATATCAATACTACTTACATCAGAATCGTCTGTTTTACTTGAATTAATTACTTTCCTCCAATCTTTAGGCGAAGATGGAAAATCAAGCCCTCGGTATCGGACACTTTTTAGATACTTCTTAAATTCTAATTTAGTTTTCCGTTTAATAAGAAAAACATTATCGGACCTAGGCCGACCACAATCTGTCCAAATTTTTAGCCAAAATTTAGCTTTATTTTTTACAGGCCTTAAGGTTAGTGTCAAGTGACCAAAGAGGCTTTTGAGTATTCTTTCGGATTCGCTTTACTGGGACAGAAAGTTTTTAGCTTCTTTCATAGCAGAGAAGATAGAATGATAATAACGGTCTATTTCATATTTAGCATAAATAAAATTCTGACTACACTGCAAAAGCTGATAAGGAACATAAATCGTACTTAGAAGTGAAGCCAAAGTTATAAGATAAACAGAAAAATTTGCATCATTCCAATCAGGCTTATAAAACCATTTAGAACGTACACCACAACTCTTAGACATACTCCCAGAACAAACAACAGACTTTGATAAACAAAAAGACAGCGGAAGGTGATCAAGATCATTCTCGTCAAAATGAACCGTAACTGGCGAGCAGACAAGAGCTGCAGAACAAATAACGTGATCAATGTCTGATTTACTACCTGAATGGTGAATATACGTATAATCATGGGACTTCCGAACAATTTTATAAGCCGGGAGAGAGTCAAAAAGCTGACCATTCCTTACATTATCAGAAACCAGATCGGTATTAAAATCACCAGCAATAACAAAATGCAACCCATTATCCGATATCTTTTGAATTAAAGTTTTAAGACCATTACAAGCACAAGAGAAATTCTGAAGTGAACGAATGGAACGATCAGTATATGGCAGATACACATTAATTAATACAATATTACCAAGACGCACTGCAAGAAAAGAGTCATCAGATTGGAAAAGCACAGGACTCGCACCAGAAATATTTTTCTTAAAAACACATGCTAAGCCGCCAGAAAGGCGGCCACGCGTAATTTTAGCTGGACGCACAAAAACAACGTGATCACTGCTCCGTCTCAGAAAATTTTCGCTAAAGGCAGTCAGTAAATGTTCTTGGAGACAAACAACGTCGTAATTAACATACAGATCATCAATAAAAAAGTCCTTGCCTCTCGTACCATTAATATTAAATGAGACTATACTTATGTCCGGATTCATTTCTGAGAATAGACCTTATCAGTGATCTTCTTAATCACAGGGCATCGTAGGCTGTAAGAAGGATGAGATCCTCCACAATTGGCACATTTCGGAGATTCCGTACAACGATCACTGTTCGTAGATAAATGAGGTCCAGCACAACGAGCGCACTTGGGAGTGCTACTAGTACATGCACTTTCCAAGTGTCCAGGGGAACGACACTTGAAGCAACACTTTGGCAATTGCTTGAACTCATAAACACGGAAGTTTTCATACCCAATCTTCACACCGTTTCGCAGAAATGATCCTTTAGTAATCGCGTCTGCAAATTCAAGCTTAACCGATTTGCTTGTTCCAAACCGACTAGACCCGATTATACCAAACTGGTTCTATAGCATTTCAAGGTCAAAATCAGACGGGACTTCTCGAAAAACACCAGTGTGTTTTTTGATAAAACTTTCACACTAGAACCAGGTAGAGCTTCCTTTGCTGATTTGCAAAAATCTTCAGCTGCAGATGTCTCAATATTCACCGTCCACCGCTTTTTAGTCGCTTGCACTCTGGACACCAGCTGATGACCAGAAATTGAGTCTATTACTGATTTTCGCTTTAGCGGGTCACCATGCTCAGGTGGGGGATCGGAGATCAAAATTGTAGTATGCGTATCACACGCAGCAGGTTGGCTAATCACAGGTATTTGAGGAAAGTTCAGATTGTACGAATCAATCTTGGCAGAAACTAGCGAAATCGCTTGCTCAAGGCTCGTAAGCTTGGCTGTGACGTGCGTAAACGCTGTAGCAGAGATAACAGGGACTTCTGTAGGCCTTTTGATGACAAAACAAGGGAGCTGTTTTCCATCGGCATCACATTTCTTCATAAAGTCTATAATATCTTGCTGGTGACTGAGAATTGCATTAGTGCTCCTTCTGACAGGGGGATCATTTTCATTCACAAAACTCCATAGCTTTGCTTTCTCTGACTTAACAGTTTCCAAATCTTTAAAAAAGTCCACTCCTTTCCGTAAAATAACGGCTTCATCAACACCACTTAAATTTTCAAAAACAAAGTTCAACAGCGGTGAATACAAAAGCTCGGAAACGCTCATCTCATTATAAATTCACTTCAAAAATAATTTAAACCAACACACGCGAAGTACACGTGATGGTCAGGCGACGAGCGCTGAATAAAAGTAAATTAAGTTCATTAAAGATAAACTTGCCACACAGGTTTGTTTATAATCCAGGAGAAAGCTATTTTTTCGTCTGCATTGATATAATCCTTTGCAATAGATTTGAATCCAAAACAGGTCTTTTCACCATGAACTCTGAATCAACACTGAACTTTCAGTGTTTATTGTAACTTTTATTGTACCAAACTTTCAGTTTGGTACAATAAAGGATAAGGAACTCTTCTTCCAAATACAGGATTTGATGTTAATTAGCCGTTTAAATACACAGATATCCAAGATTTTTTGCTGGATGGGCGTGGTTTAAGATCTGTAAAACACTATTTTTGGTATCCATTAGCGATATGCATAAAACGTTGAAGCTTTTGTGTAAATGTTCCTCCTTTTTTAGGTTTTAGCCAAGTTTCCAGTTGTTCAACACATTTTATTCGGCGATCTACTCTCAATTGAAGAAGCTCCAAAAAGTTACAACTTGCAAAATCTGTGATTTTTTTTTATATATATATTACGCTCCATTAAATCTCATTTGACTAAGTTGGTTTATTGCACTGTGCACTTTTTCTAACTTTAGGACTGTAGGACTTTTATAACGCTTTACGTCACTTCTAAACCTTTTGTATCATTTACAAACGCTTTAGATCGCTCATAAGCACTTTACAACTTATATAAAGCTTTAGGTCACTTCTAAACCCTTTACTTCACTTATAAACGGTTTAGATAACTCGTAAGCGCTTTAGATCTTCGATAAGAATTTAAGTCTTGACTAAACCCTTTATATCACTTATAAACGCTTTAGATCGCTCATAAGCACTTTAGGTCTTTTGTAACACTTTAGGTCACTTGTAAACCCTTTAAAACACTTATAAATGTTTGATATCGCTCATAAGCTTTTTAGGTCTTTATAGCGCATTAAATCAACCCGTGACCTAAATCACGGGTTTAGGTCACTTCCTAACCCTTCATATCACTTATAAACGCATTAGATCACTCATAAGCAATTTAAGCCTTTTATAGCACTTTAGGTCACTTCTAAACCCTTTGTATCACTTATAAACGCTTTAGATCGCTCATAAGCACAACAAGTCTTTTATACCGCTTTAGGTCACTTTTAAACCTTTTATATCACTTTAGGTTTTTAATAACGCTTTAGGTCAGTTCTAAACCCTTTGTATCTTTTCTAAACGCTTTAGATCGCTCATAAACACTTTAGGTCTTTTATAACACTTTAGATCGCTTTTATTATCCCTTTATATCACTAATAATCTCTTTATATCACTTATAAACGCTTTAGATAACTCATAAACACTTCTAAATTCTAAACCCTTTGTTTTCTTTTTATAAACGCTTTACATAGGTGATAAGCACTTTGGATTTTTTATAACGCTTTAAGTTACTTTAGGTCACTTCTAAGTTCTTTATATCACTTATAACGCTTTAGATTGCTCATAAGCACTTTAGGTCTTTAATAACGGTTTAGGTTAATTCTAAGCCTCTTGTATCTTTTATAAACGCTTTAGATCGGTCATAAGCACTTTAGGTCTTTTATAACACTTTAGGTTACTTTAGGTCCCTTTTAAACGCTTTGTATCACTCATAAACGCTTTAGGTCACTCAAAAGGATTTACGGTTTATAAATAACGCTTTCGATTGCTCATAAACACTGTAGGTCTTTTATCAAGGTTTAGGTCACTTCTAAATCCTTTATATTGCTTATAAACGCCTTAGATCTTTCATAAGCTTTTGAAGTATCTTATAACGCTTAAGGTCACTTCTAAATCCTTTATATCACTAAAACGCTTTAGATAATTCATAAAAACTTCAGTTTTTTTACAACGTTTTAGGTCTTTTCTAAACCCTTTATATAACTTATAAACAATTTAGATTGCTCATAATTATTTTAGGTCTTTTATAACGCTTTAGGTCACTTCTAAACCCTTAATATCAGTTATAGACGCTTTAGACCTATCATAAAAACATTAGGTCTTTTATAACACTTTAGGTCGCTTCTAAACCCTTTAAATAACTTACAAACACTTTAGATCAATCATAAGCACTTTAGGTCTTTTATAACGCTTTAGGTCATCTCTAAACCCTTTATAAGACTTATAAACCCTTTAGATCACTCACCAGCACTTTCGGTCTTTTATAGCG
>JAQQPU010007342.1:0-27339 GCA_029168905.1 Artemia sp. Kazakhstan ARC1039 | reverse complement strand
GGGGTTTTATAACGCTTCAGGTCACTTCTAAGCCCTTTATATCACTCATGAACATTATAAATCGCTCTTAAACACAATAGGTCTTTTATAACGCTTAGTTCTTTACATTTCCTTTACAAGTCTTTACATTACTTATAAACGATTTAGATCGCTCATAAGTTCTTTTGGTCTTTTATAACGCTTTATGTAACTTCAAAACCCTTTATATCACTTATAATCACTTTATATCACTTATTAACGCTCTAGATCACTCATAAGCACTTTAGGTCTGTTATAGCTCTTTAGGTCACTGCTAAACCTTTTGTATCTTTTATAAACGCTTTAGATGGCTGATAAGCACTTTAGGTCCTTAATAACGCTTTAGGTCAATTCTAAACCCTTGGTATCTTTATGAACGCTTTTGATCGGCCATAAGCACTTTATGTCGTTTATAACACTCTAGGTTACTTTAGGTCACTTCTAAACCCTTTATATCACTTATAAACGCTTTAGTTTGCTCATAACCACTTTTGGTCTTTATTAACGTTTTAGTCAATTCTGAACATTTGTACCTTTTATTAGCGCTTTAGATGGGTCATAAGCACATTTGGTCTTTTATGACACTTTAGTTTACTTTAGGTCACTTCAAAACACTTTGTATCACATATAAATGGTTTAATCGCTCATACACACTGTAGGTCTTTTATAATGGTTTAGGTCACTTTAGGTCTTTTATAATCGTTAATAAGATCTTTGTATCACTTAGATAGTTAATCGTTAGATCGTTAGGTCTTTTTTAACGCTTTAGGTGACTTCTAAGTCCTTTACATTACTTATAAACGATTTATATCACTTATAAACGCTTTAGATCACTCATAAGCAATTCAGGTCTATTATAGCGCATTAGGTCACTTCTAAACCCTTTGTATCACTTATAAACGCTTTAGATGGCTTATGAGCACTTTAGGTATTTAATAACACTTTAGTTCAATTCTAAACCCTTTGTATCTTTTATAAACGCTTTTTGATATGTCATAAGCACTTTATAAACGCTTTAGATTGATCATAAGCACTTTAATAACGATTTAGGTCAATTCTAAACCTTTTGTATCTTTTATTAACGCTTTAGATCGGTCATAAGCAATTTAGGTCTTTTATAACACTTCAGGTTACTTTATGTCCTTATAAGCCCTTTATATCACTTATAAACACTTTAGATCGCTCATAAGTAATTTAGGTTTTCTATTACGCTTCAGGTCACTTTTAAGCCCTTTATATCACTTATAAACACTTCAGATCATTCATAAGTAAATTAGGTTTTTTATTACGCTTCAGGTCACTTTTAAGCCCTTTATATCACTTATAAATGTTTTTGATAGTTCATAAGCAATTTAGGGGTTTTATAACGCTTCATGTCACTTCTAAGCCCTTTATATCACTTATGAACATTATAAACCGCTCTTAAACACAAGATGTCTTTTATAACGCATAGTCCTTTGCATTTCCTTTAGAAATTTTTTACATTACTTATAAACGATTTAGATCACTCATAAGTTCTTTAGGAGGTTTTTTATAGCACTTTAAGTCACTTCTGAACCCTTTGAATAAACCCTTTGTATAACCTATAAACGCTTTGAATCGCTCATAAGGACTTTTGACGGTTTATAAATAACGCTTTATATCGCTCATAAACACTGCAGGTGTTTTATAATGGTTTATATCACTTCTAAACCCTTTATATCACTTATAAACGCCTTAGATCTCTCATAAGCCTTATAAGTATCTTATAACGCTTAAGGTCACTTCTAGATCCTTTAAATCACTTATAATTGCTTTAGATCGCTGACAACCACTTTAGGTCTTTTTAACGCTTTACATCATTTTAAAACCCTTTATGAGACTTATAATCGCTTTTGATCTTTTACTAGCACTTTCAGGCTTTTATAGCGTTTACGTCACATGTAATCCTTTATATATCACTTAAAAGTGCTTTAGATCTTTCATTAGCACATTAGGTCTTTTATATCTCTCATAAGCACTTTAGGTCTTGTATAACAATTTAAGTCTTTTCTAAACCCTATAAGCGCCTTATAGGGTTTAGGGTATATCACTTATAGGATATATCACTTATAAACGCCTCAGATCACTCATATCACTTATAAGCAGTTTTTTATAGCATTTTATGTCACTTCTAGACCCTTTGAATAACTCATAAACGCTTTAGATGGCTCATTAGCACTTTAGGTCTTTTCAACAATCTAGGTCGCTTCTAAACCCCGTGTATCACTTATTAACGCTTTAGATGGTACGCTTTAGATGGCACTTCAAATCTGTTGTTACGCTTTAGGTCACTTTTAAACCCTTAATATCACTTATAGGTCTTTTGGTCTTTTATAACAACCTAAGTCTTTACTAGATAAACTAAAATCTTCACCCTTGATATCACTTATAAACGCTTTAGGTCAATTCTAAACCTTTTGTATCTTTTATAAACGCTTTAGATCGGTCATATGCAATTTAGCAATTTAGGTATCATGTTTTTTTCTATTATTCACTAGTTGAAAAGTATTGTCGTTTTGTTTTGTCAATGCTTTCCTTCTTCGGTTTTTCGTGAGTCATGTACAGTTAGTGTGGTCTTAGAACCTACTTATGATACACCTCCCCTTTCAGTTTGGTACACTAAGGGATAAGGAACTCTTCTTCCAAATACAGGATTTGGTGTTAATTAGCCGTTTAAATAGAAAGATAGATAGATAGATAGATTTATTTTCCATATACCAGTAAAATAATTACATAACAATCTACAAATCCCCACAAAGGCTCCATGGCCTGTAGGAGGGGGATTATGAAAAGATCAAATAAACATTAAACATTTAAACACTTAAGATTTAAACAATATAAACATAACATTAATACTTAAACATATAAACATAAGCATTTGAACTTTTAACATGTAAAGCATTTGCTTAATAAAACAAGAAAAAAAAATAAATAAAAAAAAGAAATAAATGAAAAAAACTATTGACAGCAGGCAAAAGTAAAGAAAATTAATCACATGAAAACAAATATTTTTTACTAGTCTTTTGAAGGTGCCAAACGAGTGGCATTCTCGAACCGAATCGGGAAGGGTGTTCCATGTCAAATGACACGCAACAAGAGGATTAAAATCGGATCTTATTGTTGGTGTATGGGGAATTTGGATATTTAGAGAACTACGGAGTTGATAATTTGACCGATCAGATACAAAAGAAGACGTAAATCTAAGGGATCTAGGAATATCACCATGGATTTGAAGAAAAGCGAAAGACGCACAGGAAAGAATATAAAGTTTTTTAATATCAAGTAACGGTTTAGTTGCCGAACGATTTACATCCTGGATAAGATTTATAGCTTTATCATAAGTATTCGAAAGCGGTTTGAGAAAAGAAGGGAAAGTAGACATCCATATGACTGAACAATAGGAAACATAAGAATGAATTAAGCTATGAAATAGGATTCTTAGAATTGGCCCTGGAAAGATATGTTTTAGTTTTCTTAGAATACCGAGGTTTCTGCATACCTTCATTTTAATCAAATCAATATGGTGTTTAAAAGATAAATTTTCATCTAGGAGGATACCTAGGAAACGGACATGGCCATCCTTTGGTCTACTAATAAAGCCTTTGGATATATGACTTTCAGATAATTGAGGACAAGCCTGGGATATACGAGAAAAAACTAAAAAACTAGTTTTAGAAACATTTAAGGCAAGAGAGTTAGCATCAAACCAAATTGAAACTCTCTCAAAGAGGTCCACTAACTTTGTACGAACCTCATCCTCAGTTCTCCCAGAAGTAATAAGGGTGGTATCATCGGCAAAAGTAACAAGAGAATCCGAGGTATGCAAACTATAGTTGTGAGTAAGGGAGACTGTTGGATGACATAGACGACAGCAATAAAGAGGATTTTTATTTCTAACTGCAAAAATTAGGTCATTTATATAAATTAAAAACAGTACCGGCCCTAAAACTGACCCTTGAGGGACCCCCTGGTCAACACTTGATGGTGAGCGAAAAAGTGGATCAACAGAAATTATTCTACCAGACAAGAAAGACTTAAACCAATAAAACGCACTACCTCTTACGCCAAAATGAGAAAGTTTAAATAGAAGAACACTGTGGGTTAAAGAATCAAAGGCTTTACGAACATCCAGAAACAAAGCAGCAGGAATCAAATGGGAATCTATGGCAGAGTGAAGATAATTCAGTAAAACTGCACAAGCATGCTCAGTCGAATGATGTGCTCGAAAACCAAATTGAAAATTGTGAAAAAAATCTTTAGAAGTAAGAAAATTATTAAGACGAGAAAGCATCGCCTTCTCAAATATTTTGCTAAACACAGACAACAAAGAAATTGGCCGATAGTTGGCTGGATCATTTCGTGTCCCCCCCTTATATAATATGATGACTCGAGCACGCTTGAGACTACTCGGGAAAATACCATGCTGAAAGGAGAGGTTAATAAGTTTTGTTAAGGGATAAATAATGGAAGGAAGTATGAACTTAATTACTTTAGTAGGAATATTATCAGGGCCAGACGACGAACAATTTTTCAATCCCATAACAATTTTAGCTATTTCTTTCTCCGTCGCTGGTTCCAAAAACATTGACTTCATACAAGGTGGCCCAAGATAAGACCTGAAATTGGATCCTGAAG
Organism: Artemia sp. Kazakhstan ARC1039; assembly: GCA_029168905.1. Lineage (NCBI taxonomy): Eukaryota > Metazoa > Arthropoda > Branchiopoda > Anostraca > Artemiidae > Artemia > Artemia sp. Kazakhstan ARC1039. Next base: position 22,665 of record JAQQPU010007342.1, on the reverse strand, counting down.
GAGAAGAACCAACAGCCGAAGCGGTCCTTTTACCAATATTCGCAAAATATGAAGTAAATGCATCTTGAACATTCAGTTCACCTTCGATGATTTTGCCATCGAGATCCAAAAAAGAAGGGGTTGATGGAGACTGAAAAGAGGGCCTAAGCACAGAATTTATAACCTGCCATGTTTTTCGTATATCTTTACCACAATCTGAAAAACAATTAAAATAATACTGGGACTAGGCCTTTCGACACACAGAATTATAAATATTCCTATAAATTTTAAATCGCTGAAAGCAAATAGCTTTCATTGAAGGGCTAGCAGACTTAAAGGCCCTCCAGAGATTATTTTTTCTCCTACAACTCCTAAGGAGACCAGGGGTCATCCAAGGATTTAGAGGAAAAGCATTCTTAGACTTTCGATTAGAAGGTGAAACAGAACAAATATCAAGAACAGCGTCTTTAATAGACTCATAAAAAGTATCAAATAAATTACAAAAATCAGAATCACTCTCAAAACCACCCCAAGAAATTTCTGCCAATCTTGACCTAAGAAGCATCAATTCCACTTCACCAAACCTAAAAGGCCTCTTACCAGACTCACTAGTCCTCTCAATAGTCAGTTTATCAAAACAGTATCTAGAGTAAACAGCGAAATGATCGGAAATGTCGCTCACTAAAACATAATTTTGGATCAAGGTGGCCGTACAGAAAATATTGTCAATCAGAGATGACGTACTCTCTGTTATGCGAGATGGGATACATACAGAAGGTAAAGTACCTGCGGCAAGCATGGACGACAGAAAATCCAAAGATACAGAATATCCATCAAGTTTATATTAAAATCTCCCATAATAATTAATTCAGTCGACTGTTTTAGGATGGTATCCAGTAGATCATTAAGGGTGTGTAGAAACAGTGGAATAGAGCCACTAGGAGATCGATAAATAATACCAACAATTAAATCCTTACCTCCACATTTAATATCAACGAAAAGTGACTCAAAGACACCTTCGATATTTCTGGATAAATCCATTCTAAGAGAATATGGGAGATTATTAGAAATATACAAAGCAAGACCACCCTTGGCCATCTTTTGTCGATTCAGTCGTTCCATTTTATAACCTTGCAAATCCAAAAGCATATCATTTTTAGAATCTAAAAAAGTCTCGCATAAACCAACAACGTCAGGTAGCCCATCAGAAACAATCTGTTTTAGATGGTCAATTGAAGAACAAAGACCCTGGATATTCAACTGGAGCACTGAAAAATATCCATCCCGCTTGACAGCCTCCCTCAGACTAGAAACATATTTACTAATTACTGTGTGGTTCACTGTGGTCAAATCACTGTTGACATGTCCGATAGAATTATTGATAATGCTTAAAACATCTAACGGGTTATTTTCAAGCTCAAAAAGTCGTCCTACAACTGGGGGCGTTTCTAATTTGCCAGTAAAAAAAGACAATCGATTTTAGATATGGCATTATTTGCTAGATTGCTAGATTTTTAAAATATAAATTGCTAGATCCTAAAAAAAATATGCTAGATTTTTTGGGGGATGGGTGTGGTTTAAGATCTGTAAAAACTATTTTTGGTATCCATTAGCGATATGCATAAAACGTTGAAGCTTTTGTGTAAATGTTCCTCCTTTTTTAGGTTTTAGCCAAGTTTCCAGTTGTTCAACACATTTTATTCGGCAATCTACTCTCAATTGAAGAAGCTCCAAAAAGTTACAACTTACAAAATCTGTGATTTTTTAATTTTTTTTTTATATATATATTACGCTCCATTAAATCTCATTTGACTAAGTTGGTTTATTGTACTGTGCACTTTTTCTAACTTTAGGACTTTTATAACGCTTTACGTCACTTCTAAACCTTTTGTATCATTTACAAACGCTTTAGATCGCTCATAAGCACTTTACAACTTATATAAAGCTTTAGGTCACTTCTAAACCCTTTACTTCACTTATAAACGGTTTAGATAACTCGTAAGCGCTTTAGGTCTTCGATAAGAATTTAAGTCTTGACTAAACCCTTTATATCACTTATAAACGCTTTAGATCGCTCATAAGCACTTTAGGTCTTTAGTAACACTTTAGGTCATTTCTAAACCCTTTAAAACACTTATAAATGTTTTATATCGCTCATAAGCTTTTTAGGTCTTTATAGCGCATTAAATCAACCCTTGACCTAAATCCCTGGTTTAGGTCACTTCCTAACCCTTAATATCACTTATAAACGCATTAGATCTACTACTACTACTACTACTAACAACTCGTCGCAGCACCAAGCCGCTTAAGGCCAACACAGCTACGCACGCTCCTCCTCCACTCCAATCTATTCAAAGCCTCCCTTTCTACACCCGCCCACAAAGTTCCCATTTCCTTTAAATCTTTCTTTATGACGTCATCCCACTCCAGACGGGGACGACCTGCTTTCCGTTTAGCCCTAGATGGTTGGCCGAAAAGAACAATCTTCGGCAATCTGTCATCCTTCATCCGCACAACATGCCCTAACCACCTCAACCTTTCTTTCATTATAGACCTAGAAAGCGGTATTGAACCACATTTTTCGTATAGCCTATTGTTTGAAATACGGTCAGTCAGCCGGGTACCCAGAACAATCCTTAAGCAATTTCTCTGGAAAACATCTAGCAAATCTTCATCCGCTTTTCGGAGCGTCCATGCTTCAGAGCCATATTTGACCACTGTCATCACTGCAGCTTCTAAGATTCAAATCTTGGTTTGCAGACTTATCTTCCTATTCTTCCAGACTTTTTTTAACTGTGAAAAAACACCCTGAGCCTTGGCTATTCTATTTTTAACATCTTCACTGCTCCAACCATCTTTACTAATAATACTACCAAGGTAAGCGAAGCTGCCCACCTGATCAATCTTTTCATTACCCTACGTCACCTTTTCATCTTCACTTATTCCTAGCCTTAGTGACTTAGTCTTCCTAACATTAATTTTCAAACCAATACTAGCACCCTGAACTCGCAAAACCTCTAAAACTTCATTCATTTTGCTCACACTTTCATCTAGGATGCTTAAATCATCAGCATAATCCAAGTCCAGGAGACTTTTTCCTCCCCATTTGATTCCGTGGTCTCCCATTGCCTTTCCTGTGCTCCTTAAAACAAAGTCCATCAAAATAATCCATATAAAGGGGGATAAAACACAACCCTGCTTAACTCCTGATTTAATACAAAACCAGCTGCTAACCTCATTTCCTACCTTAACCGCAGCAGTGTTATTCTCGTACATAGCACTAATCACTTTAATGTATTTGTCTGGTATACCATACAAGGATAAAACCTTTACTAAAGCTCCTCTATCAACAGAATCGAACGCTTGCTCATAATCTATAAAACTGAGGACCAAAGGTGTTTGAAAACTTAGGCACTTCTCAATTATTAACCTAAGAGTGAAAATTTGGTCAACACATCCTCTACCTTTTCTAAAACCGCACTGCTCTTCTCTTAAAACTTTGTCTACGGCATCTCTCAGTCTAAAAATTATCATATTACTAAGCAATTTGCTACCTACAGACACCAGACTAATGCCTCGATAATTACCACACTCACTTTTATCACCTTTCTTATAAAGTGGCTTAATTAAGGTTTTCCTAAAATTGTTAGGTACTTCCCCATTTTCAAAAATCATATCCAAAATCTTCAATAACTTATTTCTAACCTCAGAGCCACCATATTTAAGAAACTCATTTACTACTCTATCAGCACCTGGAGCCTTATTATTCTTTAATCCTTTTAGTACTGTTGCTAATTCCTACTCACAAAACAAATCTTCCTTCACATCCAAGGTATCACAAACTTTTTCATTTTCCTCTATATTTTTTCCTGCAACTCTATCTCAGTTAAGCAAGTTCTCAAAATGTTCGGCCCATCTCGCTTTAGCTTTTTTCTTATCGCTAATTGCCACCCCATTCCTATCTTTAACTGGGACAAGGCCGGATTGACTACTACCTCTCAATTTGTTAACGTGCCAGTACAATATTTTACTATTATGCCGTCTAGCTGCATCTTCTAAATCCTCGGCAATTTTATCCATGGCCTCCACTTCACACCTCCTTAGTTCATATTTCAATGCTTTCTCCACTTTCTTTACATTTCTTTTGTTTTCATGCGATCTATCACTCAGGTACTTGTACAAGTCCTTTCTCCTTTCTATTAAACATAAAGCTTTTTCACTAATATTCTTAGCTGCAGTTCTAGCTTTCTTCCCTAATACACCTTCAGCAACTTCACAAATTATTTTTCTAAAATTACTCCAACCATCTTCCACATTATCAAATTTTAAACTCTCAAGTATAGCATTCAACTGTTCCTGGAAAGTTTCTCTCAAATTCTCATCCTGGAGTCTACTAACATCATAACTTCCCGGGAGGTAATTACCCTTCTGATATTTCAGCTTAAAATTAACCCTTGACCCTACTAGATGGTGATCTTTACTTTTAACATCAATAACAGCACTCCTATATACCCTAGTATCTTGTATTGATCCTGCCAGTCTTCGGTTTACTATAACATAATCAATAAGGTTTGCTGTCTTACCATCACGTGAATACCATGTTAGCTTATGAGTCATTTTATGACCAAACACCGTATTGGTTATAACTAGATTGTTATACCTACAAAATTGCAAAAGTCTGTATCCATTACTGTTTTCTTTTCCTACGCCACATTTACCTAAGCTGGGATACCATCTATCCTTATTTCTACCAACCTGGGCGTTAAAATCTCCCAGTAATAACATCATATTTCTTCCTGGGACCTTGTCTATTTGCTCCTGTAACTGTAAGTAAAATTCATCTGAGTCACTTGTATCTCCATCAGTCGGTTCTAAAGGGGCGTATACTACTATAACTGATACCCTGAACTTTCTAGTCATAAAATGAGCAATTAGTATTCTATTATTAATACCTTCCCAGCCTAAACAAGACTTAGCAGCTTCCTTATTCATCATGAGCCCTACTCCCTGTCTATGTACCCCATCCTTCCTGCCTGAGTAAACAAATTCTATATCACCTAATTTCATGCTTCCCACCCCTGGGATATGAGTTTCTGAAACTCCTAATAAATCCAGTTCGAATCGTCTGAATTCGTCAGTCAAATTGTCGATACGATAGTCATTTTTTAATGTCGTAACATTCCAAGTTCCAATTTTCATGTTCTTTAAATCATTGAAATTTTGTTCGCCTCAGGAAAAGCAATGATCCCGGATACCAGTGCAGGACGGGGATCACATATCTTCTCAAGTCTACACCGAAGAGCTTAAGCCGGCTTAGAACCGGACAGCAAGAAGTCCCTGGGACCTCCATGAATGGAGGCTTTGTGCAATCCTGGGCCCATCTTGGTCACAACATGGTTTTCAGCACTTGGCGATGCTCTTCTATCAACAAGAGTCGAAATCCTGCACAGACAATCTCAAGCCTATTACCTCTGATGGAGAAATCTAACTCTGATGGAGAAATCTAAATCTGATGGAGAGATCTAACACTGATGGAGAAAGACATCCTCCATAATATTTTGCAATGTAATTTAAAAAGAAGTTTATTAAACTAAGGAAATAAAAATAATTTGGAAAGTATAAATCAACCTAACATAACGACTTTGAGTGACTTGAGTGATTCTAGTAACCCTGAAACAGATACAGAATTGAGTTTACCAGATTCCCAATTACAACCTGTTAACAGGATTGACAGTGATGAAATAAATGACAGTTCGGAAGGGAATCCCTTAGTGTTTTATTCGTTTGTTTCCCTTCAATTTCATCTGTTATAAGGTCTAAAGGTTTTAACTCTACTTTTGACCTTTGTTTTGCGGTTTCGGGGTTCATGGATAAGAACCTTTCGTGGTCGTTTATCTTTTTAAGTTGTCTTATATTTACTAACCGTCTTTTACAAGTTTTTAACTCGTGTAACAAAAAGACGTTTTTATATAATTCCGTTAACACTAGATAAGGTCCCCTATAGGAATAATTTTTCGATGATCTTTCTTGAATGACATACACTAAATTATTAGGTAAAATGTTGATTTCTAATATTTTTCGTTGTATTGTGCTGCTTGGCTCTTTCGGGCCCTTTTCAATTCATTAATGCATATTTTCCGGCTGATAAATACTTCTTGTACGAGATTAGAAACCCATTCATCTTCAGAAAACAGCCCATCCCTCGGATTAGAAATAATTACAGTAGAATACAAATTTAGCTTTGAAAGCATTGAGTAGGAAAAAGGGTGTAAATTTGCTGCTAGCATTTATACTAGTGTTTAGCGCTAAATGTGTGAAATGGTAAGAATTCAGTCCAATTCCTTCTATGTGCTTCATCGTCGTAATGCGTTAGCATTTTTTTTTTTTTTACACTTTTTACTCTATTTTCTGCTAATATATTTGATTGGGGGCTCCTAGGCAAAGAATGTATCATTTTGAATCCTAATTTTTTGGCTATTTCTTTAATGGTTTTGCTTGTAAAGCTTGAAGCATTATCCGACAGTTTTTCCATATTTCCAAGATGTGATATGATTTCTTTTATTATAAATTTCATCACTGATTTTGACCTGATTTTCCCTTTCCCCAAATTTGAAGTTTCTGGTGTGTTGTTAATTTGATATCTGCCCGAAACGTCAAATTTTGGAAATTCTTCCTGCGGATTACCCTTCTTGGTGCCTAGGTCTGCGTGTATTCCAGACCCATCCCAATTATCCGTGCTAGTGAATCCTTTCATAGTTTTAATCTTCGCAAGCTCCATCGTGTGGGCTTTTCGTTTCCATACCGGCTAACTCCTCTCCAAGTCCCGATCCGTAGGCGTTTTGGACCCAACCCGATTACTCATGGTGCCAGTAACTCCTTCCATAGTTCTGGTATTTGCAAGTTCCACCGCCAGAACTTGTCCTTCACGGGATTCAATTTCACTCCCTTCTAAAATTGACCTGCTGTCAGTAACACACGTGTGTGTACTGCCCTTTACTTGTACCTCATCCAGTTTTTCATGGATAGACCCAGAGGTCAAGCATCTATCCCTGTACCCAGGCTTGTTCCCTCTCATAGAAGGAAGCTCCTCTTCAGTATTACTACTGAATTCATCCCTTTCCGATGTTTTGATACCTCTGGGAATGCTTGATCTACCCATATTTGACTCACATCCCTCACAGGGCCTGGTCAAACCTGTCTGGATCGACTGTTCAGTCATACCCTCCTTAGACTTCTCATTATTTTTATATGTATCCTGGGGAGATTTTAAGCCTAAGAGTGTATTTTCAAATTCTATTATTTCGTTCATGGCCACCCTAATTCCAGGGTCTTCTAGTTGAAATCTTTTCATCTCTTCTTTACGTATCCCAAAGAAATCGATCGGGGCCTTGTCCCCTAATAGGGCTAAATATTCTACTTCTAACTCATCAAGATTAATCGAGCTATTTTCCTTAACAAACTGTGAGCTAGGGCGACTCAAATAGTCAGCAGGGTTTCTGCTATTGGTAATGTGATGATAAGTATATAAATCGTTGTCTAAGAGAATTGCAATTCTATATAATTTTGAGTGAAGGTCTTTGGATCTCTTAAGATATGTAAGAGCAGCGCAGTCTACAAATATTTGAGTTCTCGCGACCCATATATATCCCTTTTGGAAATGTTTGAAACCTTCTACTAAGGCAAAAAGTTCCCTGTTGTGGTTATCAAACCTAGAGGCTGCACCACTAAGAACCTTTGAATATGATGCCACTATTGGGAATCTATCAGTTGTTTCGCATTATTGCATTTAAATTGAAACAATACTTTTTTCCGAAGCATCCGCGGCAAGGTAAAATTCTTTGTCTTTATCAGGAAATTCTAGAAGAATACTATTTGAATTTAATAATTCTGTCTTTAATTTCTCAAAGGCTACGCTTAGTTCTGGGCCGAAGATAAAAGGGACGTTTTTTCTAGTTAGTCGAATTAAACGTTCGGCTAATTTTGCGTAATTATGATAGAAACCTCTGTAATAAGCTGTTAAGCCTAGGAATGATCTAATTCCTGTGACGTCACTCGGTGGCTCTAATTTCTTTATAGCTTCTAATTTTTGGGCTTATGGTTTCACTCCTTTCGTAGAGACTCGGAACCCTAACAAGTCCCATTCTTTTGAAAAAAATTGGGATTTATCCATATTAAGCCTTAAATTGGATTTTATGGCCTGTTTTAAAGTTAGTTCTATATGTTTCAAATGTTCTTCAGAGTTCCCTGAAGTATGTATTGTCAAGTCATCTACATAACTTGACAAAAATGAGGAAAATTCGGGTACGTAGACCTGATTTAAAAATTCAACAAAGGCGCGAGGTGAGCAAACTGACCCTTGTAGTACGCGTTTAAATACATAAGAAATCCCCTTATTTTAAAAACTAAATATTTTTGGCTTTCTTCAGCTAAGTTGCAGGGACTAAACCCATTTCCAAAATCAATTGTTGAAATAAAATTGGTTTTATTAGATAGGTCAGGGATGACCTCTGAAATTCTTCGAGTACCCCGCTGCGAGTCTTTTATCGCTTATTTATTGCACTTAAATCTGTGAGAAACCGGATGTTACTTTCATCCCATAAATTTTTTGGTGAAATTTTCCCATCCTTTCCGGGTTTTCCTATGCAAAATATTGGAGCTGTATGCTCGGAACGTCTCATTTCAATTATTCCTACTCTTACCATTTCGTTTACGTGTTTTGTAAGCATTTTGTCATTAAAAATCGTAAAGGCAATTGTTTAACACATTTAATAGGTATATCTGGGTCTATTTGTGCTTTATATCCTGGAAGGTCATTTAGCCCTACATCATTAGGTCCAGTTGCAAAAGCTCGTTTCAGTTTTAATAAGACTGTCTCTACTATTTGTTTTCTTTCTGAGCTTAACGGACCTGTTGTCATTCTCTTCAAAAATTCACTGTCTTCCCATATTATTTTATCATCCTCTATAGAAAGGGATTCCTCTTTATTTTCTATTAATCCTGCTGCTAAGAGAGTCGTATCCGTTAAATAATCATTGTTTATTACCTCATATGAACCAACGGTTTTACCTCGTGGTAAGTTTAGAGGTTCATCGCTAGTATTAAAATAAACTATTTTTTATTGAATTGATGTAAGCTTCACATAGTGACGGGGATATGTGTAATTGTGTCTTCATATTCGGGGTAAACATTATAGTGTCACAATGAGCTACAAAGGGTTCTGCCAGATTCGACTGCTTGGCCTTAATGATTTTAAAGCAGTTGGCCTGAATACAGGTTTGTTTTGCTATATATGCCGACCCTCTTCCTGAAATTTCTTCAGTGAAAAACGCAAGGGAATTTATTTCCTCCTTACTTGTGTTCCCTAAAGAAAGTTTACTGTATCTTAAATTTAATGTACAATCTAGTTTGTTTAGAATATCATATCCTATGATTACGTCGAATTTCAATTCTGGGACGATCAAAAAATTTCCACAATAATCTTTCATTTCGTTTTGCCTCATCTGCAATGCAGAATCCTACATTTATTTCCCCTATTAGTGGTAAAGTCTCTCCACTTAAATATTTCACGATTCGGGAGGATGGTTTGAGGCGTCTACGAACATCTACTGGAAATTTTTGAAATATTTCATTTTTTAATAAGCTTCATTGACATCCGCTATCCAGGAAACATTTTACAAAAATTTGGTCTGCTTTTTTAGCAGTACACATAAACGGGAAGGAACTTGGTTCAATGTTATTTTCCTGTAACGCAACAAAACAAATATTTTCATCTTGATTAAAAGGAGGTTTTGTGATTTTGTTTTCAGGCTTGGGACTTACCTCCTCTAAGTCCTGCCTGATTAGTTTTGTTTCAATAGGATTTGGGGCTATATATTTGTCTACACTATATTTGTTGCAAGTGAAGTAGCAGTTGGAGTAATATAGTAGCAGTAGTAGTATTAGTAAAAGTAGAAGTTGTAGCAGTGTTAGTAGTGACATACATATATTACCTTTTTGTCAATCGATCATCCCCTTCAAGTATTCTCTGAAAGTTCCAACTTAAAACCCAAATCCGTTTTTGAGATACAAACTTTTGACAATCTGCATGCTTATAGTGGGTTTCAATTTAGTTGAAACTCCGCCTCAATATTCTGTCAAATTTTCAACTTCATACGCTTAGCCTTAATTATACTAGTATCATAGTAGGAGTGGTAGTAGCAGGAACAACAGTAGCAGTAATAGTGTGTTATTATTAGTAGTAGTAACAATAATAGCTGCAGTATTAAAAGCTGTACATTTTGCCTTTTGGTCCACTGAGTATCCCACTCATGATACCCACTCATGATTGATAATTTGGAGACACCAATGCATAATCTCAATGCAACTCCATGCCCTGCGGCAGGTGGGATCAAACTCCAGGCCTGTATTGCCAAGAGGAAAGCAATTCACGGTGCCACCGTGCCATCAAAGGGCTTATAATTGATATATTCCGAGCGGCTGATTTCCCTATATCAATAAAAGCACCATTTATAATTACGATAACGCTGTATTATACAAGTAAATACAAAACGAAATAACATGCCCTAAAAGTTTCAAACAAGATAAACTAAAACTCATGAAACTCAACTAGGGTATCCAGCAACCGTTCCTGATCTAAGACGTGGCTCCTGTTTTCTAGTTTTTCGTGGCACTGGAATTGATATACTTTTAACCGTTAATGATTCCGCTGGTGAGCCTGGCTGGCTAACAGTAACACTTAATTGACCATAGTCACCACTCTCCATAATAGAAAGATGGAAATGAGGAGGCTTAAAATCAGCCTCTGGCGGTGTTGGCTTTCCAGCCTCAAGTAATGAAAGTGGAACGGGTGGCCGATGATTGGCTCTGTAAGTGGTTATCAATGAATGAAGGACCGCAGCTGCTACCTGAAATGGAAATTGATTTGAAACTTCTGGGAGTTTTATGGGAGAAATACATACTAGCATAGGCCCATTAGAGTCACCAAAAATTTGGTTTGGGTGGACAAGGGGGGTTATTTTTTTTGGAAAGAGGGATTTTACTTTTGTGTTAATAATTAGTAGAATAGATTAAAAAGAAAAAGGTTATAAGTCTTAATGATAGCTTCTAAGCTTCTAAATGTTTTTGATAAAATGCTGATTTCTTATATTATATTTCGGAAATTTTTATAGCATGAGTACTCTGAGAGGGAGGAGGCTCCATCTCTACAAAGTTTTTTAATTTTCTACGTTCAGGCCAGGAGAATGAAATATGAAACAGTTCACGGGGTTAACCATTTTTTCAAGAAGATCAGAGCAAGCAGGCGGATCTCAAACTTTTTAGAGCATCTTATATGGTAGCCGTTTCAAAAATGGTTTGGCGGCTCACGGACTCTTTTTTAAAAACTGATGTTATTTTATGAAAATTGAGGGAGCCAAATAATTTGCAGAGGGTTGTTATTATACCCGTGGAGTAGCTCTATATCGCCTTTATAACACCATTCATATTCAATTACCCAGGCTTAAACTGTTGGATGAGAATTCTGACCAGATTCGCATCCTTTCTAGGAAGTACTGCAATATGATTTACCATGGGTATACTATTCTTTTTGCCTTTTTTAAGGTCTCAATAACTTTGTAAAAAAAAAAAAAAACTCAAGCAGAGCTCACTTTAAATAGTATTATTTGGGTCTGGAGCATTCTGAGTCAAATTTGTTTTGGTAGCAATTAGTGTAAAAAAAGACTCTCACATTCGTTAAAGGTTGCAAATAAAATTCGTACGCTTTGAGCTAACCTTAAGAAATCAGGGTATGCGTGCGTCATTGAGATCGAAAAACCAATAAAATATTTTTATGACATACAGGTTCTATGCCAACTCATTGAATTAACGAATGCACTGTTCTTGCAATAAATTGCCCTCTGAACAGGGCCACTCCTAAGGTTGGTGGCTCTCGGGGCGAAATTAATCACGGAACCCTTCTCCCAACCAAGCAAAAATTAAGAAAAAAACAGGAGCCCCACTGGTGGCGTCCTCCCAGTCGCGGCTCCCTGCCAGTGCTCAGGACAGCCCCCCCCCCTTTGAAAGCTCTTGCCACTGAGGGTACATAGATAACTAACAGATAACACAAATGAGTTACTAGTAAATCGATGGTATTTAGCAAATTAGCGCATAATAGGAAAATAGTAAAAAAAAACACGCAAAAATATACATTTTCTTTCCATCTCAACGGTGCTTGATGATCATCTTATCATCACTTGATGATATGATTTTCATCAATATACATTTTGATAACAATTTGTGGGAAGCAGTGGGACCAATTAACGAAAATGTAGAGGTACACATGGATGTTTCATTCTTTAAAAGGAAGATAAAAAAGTCGCATTTCGTAATGTACCGGAGTATTTTTACCTTTTAGAATTGTTTTTAGCTAAGATCCCCCCAAAAAGTATTTTCCAGAATTTAGGGGGATCGAACTGTCCCCTCCGACACGCACACCCCAATGCACACCCCGGATGTGAAAATAGTCATAAGAAAAAATGTCGCGTAACATATTTATTTATCAATAATTCACTATCCACAGAGAAATGTTAATTGATATAACTTTAAACCATGATATGTAAGTGAAACAAAGTAATAAAAAAGGGGATGATTTACGCTGTCATATCAAAGCCGCTGATCGATTCTTGAAGGATATGCTGATTTTTCAGAGAGAAGTATTGGTATGATGAAAAAGCTTATATTATTAGAAACCAAATAGTACTATTTTGAGCGCTCTTCATGCACCTTTTTGTGTGGATGAGATTCAAAACCTTTTCCAACAATAACGAAAACAAAATACAAGTCGAATCATATTTTTGGGCCTAAAAATACTTCATTTTTGTCCTTATGTTTTCTGCTTGCTGTATTAAAAAATTTAAGGTTTGCTATATCTATTGAACCTCAGTTTAAAAAATATTAGCCAGAAAGTCCTAACTGTAATTGCAGTTTCATCTAAAGCAGGCAGTCCCGCGATTGTCAAGAGCCAAGACTGGGCCCCATGAGTAAATTTCTTTGCGTTGCCATCACCTACCTCTTTTGTTATTTTTCTGCATAGCAATGTGGTACTTATGTAAACAAATGTGACAAGTCAGAGCAGTGGCCGTATGTATAGAAAACAAAAAGCTGCACGCAAAATAATCCTTTGGAGGCAATGAGCCTTTGAGGCCCACCTTCAAAAACCTTCCCCTGGCCATCTCATGCAATTATATTTTCGGGTTGTATGCTATAACGCATGTTTTTCTAAAACGCATTGATAACATATCCTTTTTCATTTTTGGTTTTCTATTCAGTGGAGAGAAGAAATCACAAAAATATATAAATAAAAATACATCGACTATAAGTTAAAAGAAAACAATTAGACTTTTAAACAGACATTTACAAGTAAATAAAAACTCCTATTGGGCTTTTCCAAGGTTCAAGGTCCCGTGATTTGCACCTTTGCCCTCCATCTCGACGGCCCTGAGTAGCCTTAGATGTTTCTTCCAGTGAGCAGCCAGACAGAGCTAGGGTCTTACGTGCTTGAGCTGGGAAATAAATGCACATTGAAAGAACATCTTTACATAACAAGATTAGTGGATGCATTTGTAGAAGACAGTTGTTGGTAGAATACCGATCTTTATATTTAATGGCTCCAAGACTCTCCCAAGATAAATTCGGGAGACTGGATGAGTGGATGAATTTGTGGAAGACAGTTGCTGTAACAATATCAACCTTTTCATTTAATGCTAATAGTTCTTTCTCAGCAAAGCCGTTTGGAAGTGCTATGGCCTGTCTTAGTAGGACTACTCTGGATCCTCAGGAATGGAGACCAAAGGGAATTTTCTGTATTTCTTTGAAGGACTGATAAAATTTCCAAGAATTGTTCCGTGATTATCCAGGAGACTGGAGAAGTCTGTGAGAAGGACACTGGAGTGGGGTTTTCTAAAAGCTCTCTTTCTGAGGATCCTGATTCCTGAGTGCTTTGAAGTTTCAAAGAAATTCACCGAGATAGTTTCAGAGCCCCAGCAAGGTGCTTGTTGGCAGTCCATCTCTGGACAACTCATGAAGTCCAAAACTTTTCTCATGATAACCTAAGACACTGGATGATGCAAATAGGATACTGGAATTTGCTGTCAAAGGATTTCCACTCTGTGGATCCTGGACATCGGAGTTCCAACGAAAAAGACCAAAAGATCATTTTAGATCCATTTTGGGGCCAAAAAAAGCCCGGACGTCCTGAAAAGGGGTAGAAGGCTTTTGGAATAAACTTAAATGTAATCTAAACTTCATAGGAGGACTTTAAGACTGAAACTCTGAGCAGATTAGGATGTACAAGTGTGTGCAGCTGCTTTTGCTGTATGTTGGCCTTTTGTTGGCTTGGGGCTGTGATGAGTTGTCAGTTGTAGTAGTAGTGGTAGCTTTAAGGGGGTAGCCATCTTTAGCAACAGTTCACATGCAGTTACTAAGAGTGATGGACAAGTTTGACAGAAGATGGTATATGTATTTTGAGTTCACAGCCAACTACGCTTGGTTTTGTTTCTTATAAGTATAATAATATGATACAATATATCGCCTTTATTTATCACCATTTTATAAAATTTTAAAATGAAACGTATCATCTTTAGACAGTTAAAATCTTGAAGATACAGTTTTTTTATAACAATAATTTTTTTTTCTAATACGCTTACTTTTTTTTCTTTCAAGATATGCATGTTCGTACAAGAATTTATACAATGGGATCTTAGGTTAAAAGCATGCAGCCCTGAAAAGCTTGTATCTTGACTGTTTACATTTCAATTCTAAGTTATTTCGTTCTCCTAAACAACTAAAAAATACAGATACAAGGTTTTTACCATCCAGCGTCGATATTGTTTAGCCACAGTTCAACTGTGATTAAATAAACCCATGTACTCTATAAATCAATGTTACAAGCCTAACTAAAGGAAAAGCAACTTACAACGAATAGCTGTGCAAATAGCATAATGACGGCAGAAATTTGAAAACCAATATGATCTACTAAGATACCAGTACCAGCCCTAGAAATGAATCGACCAGCTCCACTGAAAGACGTCCACAAACCAGCCACAAGTCCATGAGTAGATGGAGAATCCGGAAAACCTAAAAAAAAATAATTTTCGCCATGAAGTTTACGTTTTCAAATATTAAAACAATGGACGTGATACAAACTACTAATTTATTAATTTTAATTGTCCTATCCAATCATAGTATTATATTCTATTTTTATTTCTAATGTGGGGGAGGAATAAAAAATAGGCCATTTTCCAGGGCTGATGGTGACCATTAATAAGGTTTTCAAATAATGATCCAGCTCATTTTTCTAGCACTATCATCACAGTTACCTTTTTCTTCTAGATAGCTTCAATGTGATGATAAAATATTGTAAGAAACTATATGTAATTATTATTGGAAACCAAAATTTGATTGTTATGCTTACAAAAACATGATAATGTAGATATTCCGTATTTTATTCTTAAGAGAAGATAAGTGTTGTTTTTTCTTGAAATAGAACTTCCTTTATATAGTAAATTGCTCGTTTTAAAATTTATTTGGTGAATCCCATTTATAAAACACTATCTTAAGGTCACATTTACACGACAAATAAATCACAAGTAGCACAGAACTGGTATAAATAGCGCTTCTTGTCCCATCAGAGAAGATGAGTTCACTTCTCATCGGGTTTGCAAATAGTATAAAATATTGCTCAAAATATTTTGCAATTGCCGAGGAGTAACAGGGGGGGGGGGGGCCCCAGAGGACGAATGCGTGTTTCTCGATAGTTACATATATTATACATTTTGTTCTTCATTTTTTAATGTTATTTTATTTTTGATTTGCATTTTGTTATCGTAAATATTTTTTTTACTTGAATTGCATATTTTCTTATACAGTTGTTGTTATTATTATAATTAGAGTCCCAAAGGTAGTGTATAACAGAAAACAAGTAATACAAATCAAGTTCACATTTAAGGAAACTATGGATTTAATACGGCAATTTGCAACAAAACTTTAGTAGTAAGTACATATGGAATTTGCTTGCGCCCCTGTACCAGACGGGTTTTCTGAGGTAACACCCATTTTTTTGGGGTCAATCAGAGATGTTTCTACTAACGGTACTCCATAAGACAATAGTAGATAGGAAACTGGATTGCATAATATGCCTTACCGCGGACAGTCATCAATTGATACAGAAGGTACAAGACTTGTCAGACATGTTTTTCAAGGTTCAATAGCCAAAACTAGAGATCGTCACATTGCCTATTCAAAGGTACAATTTTTTTTGTTGTCACTATTCTAGTTTTTTCTAAACCAGTATTTGCTTGTGGTTACTCCACATACAGTAACTTGATTCGTAGTTTTTTTTTAAAACTTGGCAACGTATAATGTACTCAAGCAAAAACCCTGTAAGATGTTCATACACTACATTCCAATCTTCATTATGTTTTAACACATTGATTATAGTACACTATATATTATTAACTTTGAAAACAATGGATTCGTCAATTTTCAATGTGAGTACACTTTCATTCTTTATTTCCAAAAAAATAAAATAAAAAAAAACGTTTACACTTAGCTAGTATTCATATTCCTTAGAAATTTAACAAGGTTAATTTACAAAGGCCGAAGGATTTCTAATTTCCAATACTATAGTAATAAAGCAGTCAGATTTTTATTACCAAAAAGATGACGGGAAAACAGCTACACAGACTTTCTGTAAAAATTTATAAAATATTAGACAGCCTACTCTAAATATATGACAAAAATTTATTCAAGTCGTTATCACATCAATTACAGCTAAGGTTTTTTGGCTCAGAAAACATCTTTGGAAACTAAAAGGTGGCAGTAACGTAATAATTGAGCGTGTATATACGAAATATTAATTTTAACATATCTCTGTCGCTCCGAATACTATATTAGTTCAAAATTATATTAGTTTTTTTAGTTCAAAAAAATATTTTTCTTCGGTGACTTCAATATGCATTCCAAAAGCTCACAAAAACTAATGGCAAATTAATTCAAATTATTTGCGGGATTTTCCCTCAAAATCAGAATGCTTTCTCCATTTAATTGACAATATTAGCAGTGCAGATTTAATGACCCCGTTTACCGTTTTTATTCTAAAAATACTTTTGTTAAGGTGTAATCTATGCGTCTTTTTTGACTGGAAGATAATAGTGAGTTTTTTTTTGTTTTTTTTTAGGAAAAAGATCAAGATAAAAATAGCTCTACAAAGAACCACAAACAAGCGCTAGTATAGTAAAAACGCGTACCTAAGGGGTAAAATATAAATTAAACATACACACAACAGGTGAACTTGACCGAGCCCACGGCTTAAAATACACTGAAATTTGCGGTATCTAAGCCACATGTTTTGGCCCGTGAACTCAACCTTGAAAAAAAAAGACTGAATTTTCAACGGCGGCTCAGCGAGCCGTAATTCATCTTTTCACAGATTCAAAAAAAGGATTTGAGTAGTATATTTCGCAAAAGTTTTTACGTTGTGCTTTACTGAAATGAGATAAATGCTTTTCTAGACAAAATTATGGTTATGCTGGGGGTGGGGGTACTAATTTTCCTTCTGTAAAAAAAAGACTGGATTTTGAACGGCGGCTCAGCGACCCGTAATTCATCTTTTCACAGATTCAAAAAAAGGGGTGTGAGTAGTATATTTCGCGAAATTTTTTTACGTTGCGCTTTACTGAAATGAGATAAATGCTTTTCTAGACAAAATTATGGTTAGGCTGGGGGTGGGAGTAATAATTTTCCTTCTGTAAAAAAAAGACTGAATTTTGAACGGCGGCTGAGATAAATGCTTTTCTAGATGAAATTATGGTTAGGCTGGGGTTGGGGGTACTAATTGGTTAGGCTGGGGGGGGGGGGGGGGTACTAATTTTCCTTCTGTAAAAGGGGGATTTTTTTTCATGCTAAATTTTGCCTTCTTTTTAAGGAAGAGGATTCATGCATTTATCCTCCCTCCGAAAAGAGAGCAAGATGGAACGAAGCCACATTTATGCAAGCTGCAAGGCCTTCTATCATCAGATATGCTGGTTCAATTATACATGCTCTGGACCAACCAATGACCACACAACTTTGAATGCCAGGAGCCTCTCACGCCAGTACGAGCTCTGCGCAACCCTCTACGCAAGCTGGGAGGAAATTGAAAAGAGAGTGGGCTGCTTCTCATAATGCCTCAGCCCAGACTACTCAAGATCGTGAGGTTGACCCCCTTCATGCTTTGCCAGGGACCTCAGGTGTAGAAGCCCAGTCAGAATTTGTAAGCATATATATAATTTTTTTTTCTTTCCGTAGTTTCAAAAATAAGGTAAATTTTCTCAAGCGCATAATTTTTGATGAGCAAAACTTAAATTTGTTTCTAAACTATTCTATGATAATCCTATTTCATTTTCTTTCATTAACGAAATTAGCAGTATATAAAAGAATGATTATAACACTGAAGTAGCAAATAGCTTATCATACATTTCTATAGAACCCCACCTGTAACTTCTCTTTTAAGCAAGATGTTTTCTAATGCAAAAATCCATTATTTCTTTAAAAAAATAACTATTATTTCCCAGTTGAAAATCGAACAATCATTCTTAAACTGAGATGTGTTTTGCACCTAGCTTTTGTGTGTATATTTAATCCGATTATCAAAATAACCCATCGGAATGGTTCGATACTAACCTGACAGGCATAAATTTGAACCTTAATCACTTGCTCGCTACAAAGTGGGATTTCAAATAACCAGATGTTTTTTATCTTAGACGAAGAGAGATATTAACACAGGAAAAATTGCATAAATTGTTTCCACAGCGCATTTCTATCTGACGCCGTTTTCGCAGCACGTTATAGACTAATTGAATATAGGCTAAGGGGTTAGAAACGCAATTTCAACCTGTAAGAATATTTCAGCGTGTGTGTGTGTGTGTTTGTGTGTGTGTGTGTGTGTGTGTGTGTGTGTGTGTGTGTGTGCATGCATGTGCGCATGTGTATGTGATTAACAAAATTTGTAATTTATTATACATTGTTTTGTAAATAATGCTATAAGCAAAAATTTGTAATTTATTATGCATTTGTTTGATAAATTCGAATCCAATTAAAAAAAACATGTTTGATAAAAAAAAGTGTGTTATAATTGTGATAAAACTTTCGTCAAAAAAAACTTAATCCATTCATTTTCTAGTTTCAGGGGGAAGCTGTGAAAACTTCTGCCTTCCCTGGCCCGGGACTTCAAAGTATCATGGGTAATTGTCCCCTCTCGCCGGATGATGTTAGTGAAGGTACGTTATTTGATATCCCCTGGATTTTCAATTTACTGCTGAAGAAATGGACAGTCTTATGCAAATTGTTGGGCCTCATTTTTCCGGGGACACTTTTAACGACAACTTTACTATTAGTGAATTAGATCCTGTACAAATAGGCACAGGACATGAAAACAGTGCTATGTCTCCGGAATTGCGTGAATTTTATTTGTTAGAGTCTGCTCTAAGTCATTTGCAAACATATAGGGTAGATTTTAACCCTCCCGAGGAAAACGCGGGCATTATTTTAACTGACCCTGTGAAAGTTCTCCATAGCTACATCGACAGAATTCAAGCGCAAATTGAGATTCAGATTCAGAAATGGGGGGGGGGTCAAGGAGGGGTTAAAGCATCAGTGAATCAAAAAGTTTATTTACAAAAGGGGACATCCGGGGATATTTTTTATTTTCATTTTTCAACTGGCAACAAGACTTTTTACCCAGGTCTAAATGAATTTGAGGATGACTTTTTCAACTGGGTAAATAAATTAATATCAACTTTGGACACGTTTAATGAGAGAGGGAGTGGGTCCACAATTTTATACATTGAACACATGGATCTGAATCTCAGTAGATTTAAAAAAAACTTTATTTTAAGGGGAGGGCGGGGTAAAAGAATAAAATGCCACCCAGATTTGTCGACTACAGGAGGGGTTCAGGGCTTCAATTTTGACACGGGGCTGCAATGTTTTAAGTATGCATTTTTAGTAGCAGCCCATAAAACATTAAAAAATGAGTCATCAATGAAAAATCTCGACGGACTTGCACGTAACGGTGGGAGAAATTTCCCTAAAGTAAATTTTGATTGTTTAGAGGGAAAGTATCCGGTGTCCTTGAAAGAAATAAGCATATTCGAGAAAGCAAATGAAAATCTTGGGATGGGGGTGGTTGTTCTCCAGTATGACACTGAATTTGTAGATGGGGGAAAAAACCAAATAAAAAAGGGGTTTTGTATTCAGTGAGGACACCGTCAGTAGATAATGTTAAAAATTGGGTATGGGTTATTTACGAGCCTCCCAAAGATGTAAATTCCTATGGTCATTTTTTCCCCGTTACAGCAATAAGTCGACTCTTATCTCAAGGCACGAAGAAAGGAGAATGTCTCTATTGCCCCATGTGCCTTTCCTCATTTAGATCTGAGCGAACATTCTCAGATCACATGGGGCATTGCAAAATTCATGGGAATCAAAGAATTGAAATGCCGGCAGAAGGCAAAGACACTTTACAATTTAAAAATTTCCAAAATTCCCAGCTACAAGTTGATAAAGTGTCTTTGGACTGTGAAACAAGACTGGTTGAGGCATCAGACCCATCAAGGCCAAATATAGTCAAGGACCACAAACTAGTTGCGTGTTCCTACGCACACGCTCGTCGTGATTCCAACAATAAAATGCCATTGGTAGAGTTTTTTTTGGCTATGGACGAGGAGGGCAGCATGGAAAAGTTATTGGTATCTTTAATAAAAACAGCAAACGGCACTATTTCACGATTACGTCACACCAATTACCCAATGACATTGTCAGATAGAGCAACTGGCGTTGGAAAAGGGGACGATTTGCTGGGTATGTAGGGGTGCTCTTGCCCCAAAAGACGTGGTCCAGAACCACGACCACCTTATTAACACCAATTCAACGGGAAAAAGTAACTTTCGGGGATGGGCTCACAATTCATGTAATTTAAAAATTAAACAGCAACTTTTTCTTCCTGTTTTTATACATAATGCTAACTACGATCTAAAGTATGTGCTACCAGCATTGGCGCATCTTCAAAGAAATGGAACAATAGATGAAGCATGGGTGATAGACAGCTTTACCTACAAAATCATACCTAAATCATCGGAAAAGTTGCTTGTTTTGGAATTTATGTGGAAATTTGTTGAAGCCGACGTTGAGTACACGAATAAAATTCGCTTTTTAGATTCATACAGTTTTTTCCCTAAATCATTGAGCGAATTAATTCAAGTGCAGAAAAACGATGACGGTTGCAATGCTTTCCCTCTTCTCAAGCAACCATTTCCAAATGATTTATATGATTTTTTGACGGTCAAGGGCATATATCCTTATGACTATTATTGTTCCATGTCAAGATTTGCCGAGGAAACTATTCCTCCAATTGAATCGTTTTACGACAGTCGTCACGATCGTAGTTGCACCCCCGAGGAATACAGTTGCTAAAAAAGTTTGGGCAGAGGGAGGGTGTAAAAATGGGTTTGACTACTGCAAGCTGTATTTGTCGAGTGACGTGTTAACTCTGTTAGACATTATGTGTAAAAATACGGATAAATTCAATGAGGAGTTTAATCTTGATTTGGGCTATTATTTTTCATCTCCTCATCTAGTGATGGACCTCATCCTAAAAATTAGTAAGGAAAAAATTGGGCTAATCACAGACATTGATCAGCATCTGTTCATAGAAAGATCAATGAGGGGGGGGGGGGTTTGTTTTTCACGGGGATCGTATCTTGGAAACTGATCCAACAGGAGAGAAGACGGGGACAAAATCGGATGCAGTTTTCCTTGACATGAATTCTCTCTACCCCTCGGCCATGTCCCATTATGCACTACCTTGCGGTGACTATAAATGGTTCAATGACCCTCAAGCTCCCCATTTCCCCAACATTAACAGTGTTGAGGAGAATGGCTCGGTTGGATGGTTTTTTGAAATTGATGGAGAAATACCAGTCGAGCTTCACAATTCAGTAAAGGATTTTGTTTTCCCATGCATCAATAGACCTGTGACAAAGGACTCTTTGAGCCCTCGCAATAGGCATTTAGTCGAGGTGGACGGATTGCATTGGACACTTTCAAAACAAAAACTTATTGCTGACCTTCTGCCCAAAAAAAAAACATAGTTGTACATCATGTAGCTTTAAAATGGATGTGCAACAACGGTTTCAGCGTCACAAAGGTTCACCGAGCACTCCAGTTTAGTCAAAAACCCTATTTGAAAACATTTGTTGACACTTTTGTCAACAAACGTTCTGAAGCACAGACGAAGGCTGAAAAAGAAATTTATAAACTCATTTTGAATTCAGGTTTCGGCAAAATGTGTGAGTGTTCGTAATAGGAATCGTTGTGACGTCGTGACCGATCCTGAATAATGTGCTCGAATTATTGCCGATCCAAATTACACTTCCTTCACAATCATTGGCCCGGACATGGTACTTTTGAATAGGAAAAAAAGACGCATTGTCTTGAATAAAAATATTGCTGCAGGCAGTGCGATCTTGGAGATCTCTAAAAAGCTCGAGTTGGAATTCTACTACAATGTGGCTAGGGTACAGTGGCCGGAAAAGGGGCAAGTAGAGGTCTGTTACGGGGACATGGATTCTCTACTGTTAAAAGTAAAAACCCCAAATCTCATTGATGATTTGG